>JAHZNC010000477.1:0-18626 GCA_027744095.1 Zhuqinia jingwanae | reverse complement strand
TTAGCTCTGGGCAGCTCCCCCTTACCTTGTATTGAGCAATGCAAATTATATATAATATGAGGTGCCATGTATTACAATTAGGAACAATAGTATAACTCCCCATCCATATGTAAAAGTTCAAAAATCGGTGTTCCCTTCTTCCCTTCTTCGTCTTGTTCTACTTGTCCTTCAGATTTCATTTTTTACCATTTTAAAAAACCTAATAGGAGCGTATAGTGTACCTAGCTTATTACATTTCACATACGTCACTAGCATAGGTACATAATAATGAATTTAGTCAGTGTATTGCATTGCAAGAGTGAAATGAGAATTTATCAACAGTTTAAATCTAGAAAGTTTAGTATTTATTTTTGGCTTTAAGTTTGCAACAGGAACTCCAAGCAAGCTTGTCGGTGGTATTTTATATGCAAATGTTATATTTTTTTTATCTGACAATGAGTTACAAACTCTGATTGCGAGTAAAAGAAAAGAAAGCGCATAATTGGCAGAGAAAATATTTCTTCTTGGTAGGGAAAGCCGTGCTCATGTCTTTGTTTCTTGTGCAGCACGAAGGCTATTGTTGTTGTTGTTGTACGTACATAAAACTCCGGTCTCCGGGTTTTTTTTCTCACATTAAAATCCTACAGCTTTGTTCTTTACTCTGCTTACCTGTAAATACACGCTTAAATTAACAACGCTCGTTTGTGTACAAAGTTGATCTCAAATCTCGAAAATTAGTCGTGTTTTTCTTCATTTTACGATTAGCTTTCTAGAAGAAAACACCCATTAACAAGCAAAGTCAACGGTTTGAAAAATGGGTACACACAACATAGAAATACTTTGATTGTTGTGGAAGTTGATGTATCCTGAAAATTAAGCACAACTGTGTGTATAGCTCCAAAATGTGAAAATGTGTTGTTTTGAAATTTGTTTTATACAGGTTTCAAAAATACGTTTAAGAGTTCGTGAACTAATTTAATATCGTTTTCATCAAGAAGAAATGAATTTTCCACCAGGAATATTGAAGAACAGTAGGGTACAAGTTGTCCCTCTTGGTGCTGAGCAGTTCCCAGTTCCCGGTGAGCAAATTATAAAAATCTGTTTATATCGGGTTTATACATTCATTCGATTTAATTCTAAGACAATTTAATTATTTTAAAAATAATAAATAATTTTCAGCCAATCCATTTCATGGCGGTCAAGGAAGAAAAGGCTCTTCTACTATTAGCTTTATTGCCAGCTCTGTGTCAATGGTGCCGGTTCCTCCCCCAGAAGGGACAGACTGCGTCAATCGGATAAAATGTACGCTTATCATATCATCTACCGTTTTTACATTTTTACATTTTTACATTCTTACGTTTTTACATTTAAGTTTGATATTTTTTTTCTATTTAGTATCCGAATATGAAATTGATGAAGACTTGGAACCCCTCGCCGAGAAAAACATGGTTTTTGTTCGTCAGATTCCCCAAGACATTGAGAGTAAGTTTCTCATAAATCTTTTTAAAAGTGACACACTGTTACAAGAGGGTAGTTCTCTGTACCTAGCATCCCCGTCCAGTTAGAATCCATGTTATTGCATTCATTATTGCAGGCTTACAACTTGTGCGGTTGTGTACATTTTCAGGATATATCAACGTTCCAAACAAATACCAGGTCGTGAGCAGCTCTGGTGATAGATTATATGATGTGATTGAAACAACAGACGGTGTGACCCGAAGGCTTTTTAGAAGGGACCAGCCTTTTACCATGCGTATTGTGAACAGTTACGGCGAGTACATATGCGAGCTTGTTGGCGATCCCGGGGTCGGTGGCCTTGGTGCGGTAAGTGGCAAATACGCAGATTTTAAAGCTGGCCTCGTTTGTTTAAAATTCACATTTTTACTTTGTCACAGGCAAGTGTAATAAATCTTTTACTTTTTTTCTCGTCTTCCTTTTAAATAATATACCCGGTCATGCACACGTGCCTATGTCACGTCTACAAAACAACACCTTTAACATGCAATCGTCATAAAACATTCGGCCCATTCGTCAGTTCGTGAAGGTGAAGCGAGAGTCATCGATCTTAGGAAAGGTAGTACAAGTGAACCCATTTTTCGCTTGTTGCAATTTCTCCCCAACATACCATGTACAAAACGACAAAGGCAAAACTATATCCAGGATAAGGTGGCAAAGGGGGAGATTAAAAAGTTGCATGTTCTCGGATGATTTTCAAGTCAACTCCACAGTATCCAAGAAAAAAGATGCTCATTGGACACATTAGTCGACAAACTAAGGCTATTTGCTTGGAAGACTATAGCCAAGCGGATACGTACGCTCTAAGTTTTCAAGATGCTCAAATGGATAGGATACAAAAGACGATGTTGATCGCTGCAGTTATTATGCTGGTCAGCTCACTGTTTGACTTTTTTTTAATGATTTTTTATTGTTGATTTACCTATTTTGCGGTTGGTGTTGTTTACCTAGGAGTGCATAATAAAGTACAGCTTTATCATGACACTCAATCACTGCATGTAAAAAACTTCCGCCTTTTGGTTCATTCAACTTTTTGCTTTTCTCCACAGGACTTCCAGTTCTTTGAGGGGCGTGAGGGAAGCGACTTTTGGAAGGTGGTGGTGTGCTGTCTTATTGTGGTTCTGGTTGCCTTGCTCGTGGCAGGTANCTTTGAGGGGCGTGAGGGAAGCGACTTTTGGAAGGTGGTGGTGTGCTGTCTTATTGTGGTTCTGGTTGCCTTGCTCGTGGCAGGTATTGCTGTGTATCTTGTATCAGAAAGTGCCAAATGATAAACCATTTTTACATCAAGTTATACCGTATATGCCAATTTTTTCATTGTCAAATGATATATATGTATGTGTATAATGTATGCATGACTTACAATAATTAATCTTTCAGTACCTAACTAATGAAAAAAACTATCATGGTTTTTTTGTACTATTCCATCATCATTCCATTTTGTCGAATAAAGTTTTATTTCTTGACATTCATTATTATTACTCATAATAATAATAATAACAGTGTACATGGGAAAGGGGGTGTCATTTTAAAAATCAAGCATGTTTATCTTGTCTATGTATTCCATTACTTCATCTGAAGTTACTGGGCAGTCTGGATATTTCTTGTGGCATGCGTTTTCATATGTTCTTGTTCCATTAGCATAAAATTCGGCATGGAAGGAATCGGCTTGAGATCCAATTAAAACGGCTTCAGCGTACGGTTCTATGGCTGGGTTTATGTCAACACCGCCGTTTTCTGGTTTTTCTTCTTCATTTGACTCCACAGCATATCTGTGATATAACACGCACACAAAGAGCATGCAATAAAGCTTTTAATTTTTACCACAATGATTTAAAGAGAAAAAAAACAATAGGTAATTTACAAACATGAAAGCTTGCAGGTACCTATTATGTAGGTACATTGTAAATACATAATAGGTACATTTTTATAAATACATTTGCATATATTGATCAGGTTTTGATCAGATGCATTTATTAAGAGGCTTTCACTTCTCACGTTTGCGTGTTAATAATTTTACCTGAGGAATGTCGTCAACACCAATTGTGTAGCCCGAGGAAGTTGCCGTTTCTTGTAATCGCCACAAGTGACCTTGCTCTGGAGCTCGCATAACGCTCTGAATCCACACTTGTTTTTGTCCAATTTTTTGTACAACTGTGAACAATAATAGCTTTTTATCAGGCGCTCAACAACGGAGTAAAAAATAAAATGAATTACCGCTTTTAAAAGTTTAAAGTTTTTTGTTGTTAATTTTGCATTTTTTTTGGGTCATGGACTAGGTGAACGAAGGGAGGAGAGAAGAAGAAACGAGACCAGCACGGAAAAAGGTACATATACAGAGGTATATATTTGCAATGTTGTTCCTTACACTAAGAAGTTTATATCCAATTTCCTTTAGAGCAACTTGTTGTGGCGAAAGAGGGGGGTTAGTTGAGGTAGTAGCACTTCTCTTTTTTCTTCTTCCTGCTGGATTCCCTTGCCAGAATTCTGTGATGTTGATTGGAAGAATTCCTAGGATGTTAAGAATGCCAACCTATAATTTTTAATGAAACAAAATCTATATAGCGTCAGTATTTAGTACGTATAGGTTTCTAATTAATATTTTCCGAGTCTGCAAGTGACCAAATTTTACGCAGACCTGGGCAACCAAGAAGGCTAGAAATACACTCTCGAACGCAGACAAATGGAAAAACCAGTTCCAAGATTGGATAACGGACACGTTGGTTATCACAGCGGATCCCTCCTCTTGAAACCCCAAGAGAAAAAGTACAAGAGAACTTAATTTTACAGCGGTTGAGGATGATGACCCTGTCAAAAGTGAGGTCACATCGTGACCTGTCCTAAACGGACAAGAATCTGCGAAACAGGTTGTGAGATCCATGCTTGCTGCTATTTACCTACCTTCTTTGTATTTACAATTACAATTATTATTGTTGCAAGAGTTTGTTTGCACTTTTGCAGACGAAGCAAAAATAATATTTTGGCATAAATGATAAAATGTGGTTCAAATGTGAAGCATTAAAATTTAATTAAAACAACGGTAAATTTATTGTTACGTTAACAAGAACTTAATCACAAAATCTTGGCATCTATCAGAATAGTAATGTAATGCTGAATGTCCTGTTTGGTTAGCGGGCAAGCAGAGTATCTATCCTCACAAATGGTAGAATTATGGTAATATGAGGCGGCAACAGAAGATCCAAGTAGAACAGCATCTTCATACGCTTGCAAGCCGTCAAGAGCGCAGTTAGAAACGGTGGTACTAGACCCGTAATCAATATTATCATCGGCAACATCACGATGACCCTGCCTAATTTCGTCTGGCGAATTATCATTTTTGTGGCGTGGTGTTCCTAGTCTAAAACACAGAGGTGATGTTAATGAGTAATGCTACTCATGACTCATGAATGACACAAGCATGCCCAATCAGATAATATTAAATTACCGTTTTAAAACTTGTAATAGAGCCAAAGTTTCATGTGGTAATTTCCTGTTTAAAGCGGATATTTGGGTGTTTGTATTACTTGACATAGACTCCAGTTCACAGAGTGCTAATGGTAAGCAGTTACCATCGTCCAGCTTTCTAAGGACCTACGAAATGAAGGGACATTGCATAATGCCACATATTATTATTATTATTATGATAAGACATGATGTAGATACAACTAAAAGTAAACTTTTACTTTAAACAACGTAGATGTGAAAATGTCACACTGAAAACTGGACATTTTGTCAAGATTTCTTTTACGGCGACGTTTACGACCTGATGGGTCGCCCAGGAAGAAATTGTTCACGTTAATAGGCATAATTTCAAGGTATCGGAGGAAGCATATCTAAAAACAACAATCAACACGCTTTGCCGCTGCCGTTACAAAATTCCAGGTACACTTTTATGATGGTAATTATTATTAATATTAGTACAAAATCAAAACCAGCACAATCTTACTTGTAACATAATCAGTCCCAAAAAGACAGTTTCAAACTGGGACAACTTTAAGTACCAATTGTATGATGATTGCAGGGATATAAAAGTAATGAAACCTTCAGCAGGCTGAAAATTATGTTGAAATCCTGACAACAATGCTAATACACTCGTCGAAATGGACGCTGCTGATTCAACTCCACCCAATTTACGCATCAGATGACCTCCCCCACCAAACGTGTCGCAGGTGCCAGATGAAATTAATTCCATTGTATAACAAATTACACGTGATAAAAATTATTTCAAACAAATTTTCCAATTGATGCTATGAAATGTGCACTGTAACTTGAAGAAAATAAAAAGTAAAATCTGTTGATTTTTTTTTTGCTAAAGCTCAATTCGTTTACATTAAATGAACGCGTGTATACATATTGACATTAGCACACAACACTTAAATCTCTAATTATATATGAACAACATTGCATGACTCAATAGAAAGTGGGTTAACTACGTTATGTTGTAAATGAGTAACGGACACTTGTGCTCCTTAACATATCTCTTCTATGTCTTCCGTGCAAATAATGTAACATGTTTCTTTATTCGCTTATAGACTCATATTTAATTGCTAGTAACATTTAAACTTACACAAAATTGACAATAATTCATACTTTTGGACCAGAAATTGACTAATTGCATTGGACTACTTGGTTTTTATTTTCAAACTACCTATTAACAACTAAACTAGTAGTAATTATTGTTGGAGTTCATCGGATACCTGTTGTATCCATAATTATTATTCGTTGGGGTATTGTAATACGATCCAAAATAGTAATTATTCTTGTATGACTTTCTCTGAGGAGGAGCTTTGTATTTCGATTTTGAGGCTGGACAAGACTGATCATATCCATTCGCCCAAAACTGATCCATTATTCCATTAACAGTTTGATAACCAACACGAGTTGCCACCAAAGGTCGGGATTTTCTAGAGATCCCATATCCATAAGAGTCGTAGCCTACTCGACACTTTGCAGGTTTTTGAATAACAGCGTAAAGAATTGCTCTGTAGCGGGATGGTTTGGAAGGGGATGGAGCTGCTTTTATTGGGGGTTTGGAATACCGCTCGTATCCTGGATGGAGGCTACTTACAACTGGAAAGTTGTAAGACGCATCAGCAGAACCATACTTTGAGTTGTATGAGGAAGCATCCTGGTTATTATAGCCGGAGTTATAATCGCCGTAGGTCGATTCCTCTTTAATCACACAAAAGACTGCAGCGCCTTGCTCAGCAACACAGGCGTCGTATCCGTCTATCCCGATGAAGCAAACGTTGGAGGAGTAACCGTAATTGTTTCCGTAAGAGGGACAGTCAACTTGTTTTACTTTGGCTCGTTTCTGGATCATGGAATAATCGGTTCCCTTGTAATACCTTTGATGGTAAGTCCTACTATGTCCATTTGGTGAGTGGTGTTCGTAATTGTCGTAGCCCATGACCTTTTGTGGTTGCGGATGCTGAGAAATAAAAAATTTGTAATACCTTTGATGGTAAGTCCTACTATGTCCATTTGGTGAGTGGTGTTCGTAATTGTCGTAGCCCATGACCTTTTGTGGTTGCGGATGCTGAGAAAAGAAAAGAAAGAAAAAATCTTGTCATTGTACAAAAACAAATTAACCATCAACAAAATTTATTTTATTCGTACAAAAAAATACTTACATTTTGAAGTTGTGTTATTTCCGAGCCATACCACCCAGCAACCCAACAGACAGCATAAGGAGCATATACATCTTGTGATGACCCGTAGTAGGAGTAGGATTGAGGTTGGTATGTTTTTGGTAAGCAAAGAGGTCTTGCATGCGGAAATTTGTCGGATGATTCGAATTCCGATTTTAATATAATCAAATCAGAGGAATCATCATAATACGTTTGCGGTCGCTTGTATCCTTTGCCACCGCCACTACCTCCACCATAGGAATAACCTCCTGGAGAATTGTACGTGGTTATCGTATGTCTTGAACATACACGCACTTCCCTGTCGTGGTAAGCCTCGTACTCATTGTAATCCGTGAGAAGGTCCCAATCGCCAATTCGAATTTCGTAATCTTCCAAATTTTTATACTCAGAGATGCAACGTGCTGATGTCAGGATGAAATTATGATGAATCAGCGTCCCCTGACATACGACTTTCTACAAAAATTAAAAAAGCAAAAGGTAATAATAGAGAAATGTTTTCTGGTTATTTGTAAAAAAGGGATGTAAAAATGTATACACATTATACTTACATTATAGAGGAGGATTAACACAATCCATGGGAATTTTCCATAAGGTGCCACATCAGCTACAGCATAAGAATCGTCACTGTCCCGATAAAGTTCAAAATTTGTGTCAGGTATCACTCCACAGTGATAAGATGCATTTAGTTCTTGATACTATAAAACAGCAACAAAAATGTATTCCAATTTTTAACATTTGAAAAATGTCTGCATTGTGAAATAGTTTTGTAGGGAAGTATCGGGCTTACTGTAATTGCAGGATATTGTTCATAGCGAGGAGGGGAAGGTGCGCTGTATGAATTATATGAATACTGTTGCTGGGGTTCATAATAACTGCTTTGTTGTGGCGGAGGCACATGTTGATCCGGATATTCATAACCTGAAACGAAATGATATTACTTTTTAAATATGTGAATTATGAAAACAACAGAAATATTATTTTATTGCAAAATTCAATGTACCTTCAACAGTGGAAAATAAAATGAAGAAAAATAATGAGTAAATCATTAAAAATGTAGACGACCACTGAATCGGGTATGACATTTTTGTCCAATCACTTCTCCGCCAACGGACGGTTTCCGTCATTTTTGAAATCGAATACTGATCACGTGTCACTTTTATTTATCGATCTTCCTGTTACATTTTTTCACTCCCTGTCGTAGAATTATTATGGAATTGATTACATTCAACACAAAATTAACTTGTATACATACACACACAGTAATTATAGTAAATATATTTTTATCTTATTACTACTACATAGACACGGTACAATAAGAATTTGTACAAACGGATTCATGTACACAACGTGGTTTATTGATGAGAAAGGGCGTACATCGAACTCATGATCATGATGATTGATGACGAAAGGAGAACTTAATTTATTCAGCAATATATTGATAGAAATATTTTTTTTAGTTACGGGGAGGCAAATATTTTACACGAATACATTAAGTAAAACAGTTAGCTTTCCAGAAAAAGTCTAACCCACGAAACCCTGTGCATTATTGATTTTGATTACCCTTCAAAAGGCAAATTAATTAGCTGAGTTGGTTCTCAATATATATTACTTTTTCCATCATGTAAATGAATGATTGCTTAGCATAATTGACTATCTTTAGAACTAATCTCGCCTTACTTGCGAGATGTGTACAATATCTAACATGTAACATAAAAATAGAGTTAAAAAGATGGGTGTTAAAAAACACGCCCACAAAATTATGCTAACACAAGATGTACTTATTGTTAGTGTTGTCATTATACAAGACAGTTGCATATTGTTAATTTTCAGTAATGTTGCCAGGTCCTGCTGTTTTGTTCTCCATTCTGTCCTTCACTTGAAATTGGACCAGCACTAAAAGGTATGTTATCAGCATTGCTACAATCTAAATGCAAAGAGAATCCAATGTAAATTCTGATAATCATTATTATTTTTAATAATATATACTAAACTATTTTAAAAAAATCAGATATGCACACAAAAATATTACCGGAGGAATTATAGACTTTCTCAAAGTGAAAAAGTATCCTGGACTAATGGTTGGTGGTTGCATTGTCCCTTCCATATGCCACATTCTAATCTTTTGCTTTAATGCATTTCTCATCTTAAGTTCATTTTCCCCCTCATCCTCCCCTTTTCTGTTATCATTATCGTCAATGACAAAATCACGCATGGCCACCATGCACTCTTTTGCTTGCTCGGACACCGCAGATGATACGGAACACAAGCAATAAAATGTCAAGCTATTTGAAACGAGAGTTGAAGTCGTTCCAAAGAGCGTATATGGCCCCACATGGTTTAGGTCAATGCACAGTTGAAATGCAGTGCAAATTATAATGATCAGTAATGAAATTACGCCCGTGATTAAAACCCATTGAAGCTTCAGGTTAATGTCATCCACAAGTTGGTACACGGTCCGAAAATGCTCCAAAAGCTTATTCACATTTTTCTCTACCTCCCTAAGAGGTAATTTTTTGCTTCTCACAATTTCTCTCATTACTAAATCTTTCAAAACGGAAATGCCAAAGCAGAGGTGCGTTAAAGTGCCAATTGGGGTGTAATATGCAATTGGTCGAAGAAGATTAATTCCCATGAAATAGAAAATAAGAAGGGGCAATGTTACTAGAATGAGGATATTACGATTGGATTGAGGTAAACTCAGTGCCCCGGTCATTGCAGTGTGTAATGCAGTGAAGAACCCAATGACGAAAAACAAGATAATTAAGTAGACCATCTTTTCAATCCTGTTTTGACATTGCTTCAATTTTTCTAAATATTGAGAAGGGCTCGTCCATTTGGAAGTAGCTCCTGGATAGGTACTTGTTCCAACAGTGATGTCTACAATGAATTTAAAAAGCTGGTTGTGGGTAGCTTCAACAGATTTTGCATCTCTTATTGTTAATATTGCGCAAATAGTGTCGCAGATCAAAACAGACGCGATAGGCAGTCCGTGAGAAAATTCTTCGGTGGGCCCCCAAGTACCAAATATTTTTCTGAAAACGTCCCTGTGGTAAGTGTAGCTGCATAGAACGAAAGCTATAAAAGGAACGCGGACAACAAAAAGGAACGTGGGTAAACTCCAAAAAGCACAAGAGATTTCCCCCGAAATGCTGTTGTGTTTGAAAAGATGGATGCCGAGAATGAGACAGATTGTAGTAGGTAACCGGACCACTTTGTGAAGGGCTTTACGCAGAGCACGCTCTGTTTCTGCATAAAGAGCAGTTGTTTCCACCTTCTCATTGCGAGAAATACCTATTTTAGAGGAATTAATACTTGAGGATGATACTAAAATTATTGAATTTTTGGTGTTAATATGTAATGCGGATGATGACATTATAAATGTACGATGTATTTGTATGTAGTTTTAAACCAAAAAAAAGTAGAGTTGAGTCAAGAGTTGATCCTTTCGATTTAGAGGGCAGCAATGGACTAATTTTTTTATTAACCATTTTTGCATGCTCTTCTGGAAGTATGAAGCCCACAAATGAGAAGCGTGATGATATTATTGTTTAAGTTTCTAAAATTATTTCCTTTGACAATGGATGTCAAAAAGAAGCACACAATTAGATGAAAAATACATATGGTCGTTCCTTCTATTATTATTTTCCTATGCCAAGCTAATTAATTGGTTTTTGTTGTTGTGTCTCAACCATTGGTATATTACTGTACGGACGTACTTTCTATGTGTGAATTATAAATAAAGCATGTACTAACCATCTACTTACTGTGCATGGAATGAAGGGTAATGAACCTGAATTAAAATGCTAATTTTAATGAGTCACGGTTAGTTGAATAAAATGAATAATAATGTCTTGTTTGACCATGAGCTGCATGGTTTCAATATGTTAATGAAGCTATATACAAGATTAAAATACCACTTAGGATGCCCGGAAAATACATGTATGGCGGACCAAAAGGAAAAATGCATTAAAGGCAAGACTTTGTACAGTAAGAAGAAAATGATAATGCAAAAACTTGGATATAAAATAGAGTAAACAACAATAACCGATATTTATTAGCAACAGACCCAAATTATAATTTTCGTAACAATTTATAATTGTATCAAATTTTCAATAAAGATAATTGGGCATGACTAGCTTTAATAATAGGCAGGTGGGCTGTAGCTTGGTGGTGAATAGCTGTAGCTAGGAGGACTATAGCTTGGTGGTGAATAACTGTAGCTAGGAGGACTATAGCTAGGAGGACTATAGCTAGGAGGGTTGTAACTGTAGCTGGGTGGAGAATAGCTAGGCTCATAAGTTGGCATATAGTCGTAGCTAGGTGGAGAATAGACTGGCTCATAGCTTGGCATATAGTCATAACTTGGTGGAGAGTACGCAGGTGGAGAATAGTCATAGCTTGGTGGAGAATACGCAGGTGGAGAATAGCTGGGTGGTGAGTAACTCGGTGGAGAATAGCTGGGTGGTGAGTAACTCGGTGGAGAATAGCTGGGTGGTGAATAACTCGGTGGAGAATAGCTGGGTGGTGAGTAACTCGGTGGTGAGTAGCTTGGTGGTGAGTAACTCGGTGGTGAGTAGCTGGGTGGAGAATAGCTGGGTGGTGAGTAACTCGGTGGTGAGTAGCTTGGTGGAGAATAGCTTGGCTGGTAGTAAATTTCTGGTTCTGGGTAGTATGTTTTTGGTGCTGGACAGCTCTTATCATAAGAGTGAGTCCAGTAGTTGTCGACGATCGCCTCGACCACCTGTTGTGTGACCTTTGTAGCTCTGATGGGGCTAGACTGTTGAGGTTGCGCGTTGTATCCATAGCCGTATTGTTGCGCTGGTGTGCAAGTTGTTGTCTGCTGGACAATTGCGTAAAGCACAGCCCGACGCCTTTCTGGTTTCGCTGGTGAAATGGCCGCTCTGTAATACAAAAAAAACACAAGTTGCAACATTAAAATCTTCATTAAACTATGACAAAATTAAAATAATTAAAATACGGACATAATAAATCGATAAATTTCTTACGTGATGTCCTTTTTGTAGTAGCTCTGCTCATAAGATGAGTAGGATGCTGTGTACGGAGTTGGGTTGTAAGAAGAATATCCGTAACCGCCTGAGGACTGCTCATAGTTGTTGTATCCCGAATCGTAGGATTGGTACTTCTCAGGGACAAGACAGAAAATAGCAGCTCCCTTATCCGCAACACAAGTATCACTTCCATAGACTCCCACGAAGCAAACTTCCTCGTCCTTGTAGCTGTTGTATCCATAACCATAAGATGAAGACATCTGTGGGGCAGCACCATAACCTCCATAGCTTGGACAGTTGACCTCCTTGACTGTCGCCTTCCTTGGAATTTTACTCTGATCCTGGTAGGCGTAGTACTCCTGATAATATGCAGCTTTGTAAGCTGGTGGGGAATAACTGGCTGGTGGGGAATAGCCATATCCATAGCTAGAATAGCTGGGATACACCTCTTGCATCTCCACTGGCAAAGGATGCTGTAAATTGGAAGATAAAAACACAAACAAAGATCACAAAATAAGAATATTGTCGGGATTGCAAAAGATAAATTGAAATGCATGCATAAATGTTTGTGGAAGAAACTTACATTTTTCAACTCATTGGTTGGAGAACCATACCAGCCAACAACGTAGCACTCTGATGCATATGAGTAGCTTGGTGGAGAGTAAGAAGGTGGAGAATAACTTGGAGGAGAGTAGGAAGGTGGACTGTATGATGGAGGAGAATAGGCTGGTGGATTGTAACCTGGAGGTGAATAGGCTGGAGGATTGTAGCTTGGAGGTGAATAGGCTGGAGGACTATAGCTTGGTGGGGAGTAAGATGGTGGTGAATAAGCCGGTGGGGAGTAGTAAGATGGTGGTGAATAAGCCGGTGGGGAGTAGCTGGGATAGTAGGACTGGTAGTACTGTGGAAGGCAAATACTGCCAACCTGTGGGTACTTGTCTTTGACGTGATCTGGGAAGTCCGTTACGAGCAGCACCAACTCCGAGTTGTATCCTCCATAGGAGTAACTGGATGAAGCCGAATCGTAGGACACGGGGAACGCTTCGCAAATCCTGGTGTTGAAGTTCTTGTATGGTTCATATTCGTTGTAGTTTGTTAGAATATCCCAATCTCCGAAACGGACCCGGTAGTTGTCGATTGAGCCTTGAATACAGGATTTTGCCGTCAGCACATATCGCCAGTGAAGCATAACACCTTGACAGACAAAGTTCTATAAAAAAAACTCATTATTATAGCTACTAATTAAGTATAAAATACTTTAACAGATAATAGATAATTGCGAATTTAATAAAATGTTAAATACTTACATAGTAATCATCTTCAATAATAACAATAAATGGATATTTTCCAAATGGAGAAACGTCCGAATTGCCATACAGCTCATCATTGCTAGTAGGGAGAACACCACAGTGTAGAGAAACATTTAATTCTTGATACTGCAAAGAAAAATACAAATTAATTTTCAAAAAATTATTGTTTTCCCAAACTCATTCAATTCTTTCCCAAACTATAATAGGCACATACAAAGTTACAATTTAATGAGACTTACAGTAATAGCATCATAATTATCATATTCTTGATAATATTGTGGAGCTTGGTAGTAAGATGGCTCTGGATAATAAGCAGGTGGTGAGTAACTAGGAGGACTATAACTTGGTGGAGAATAGCTAGGTGGGTTGTATGAAGGTGTATAACTCGGTGGGTTATAGCTTGGTGCCGGACTGTAATAAGGTGCTGGCTGATAAACGGGAGGACTGTAAGATGGTGCAGGACTGTAGTATTCCGGTGCAGTATAAGAAGGTGCTGGGGTGTAGTCATAGGATGGTGGACTATAGGTTGGCTCATAAGCTGGTTGGTATCCATAATCTTTTCAAGAAACAACAAAAAAAGAAACAAATATATTATACTATATCACTCAAATTCACATGAACTAAACCACAAAAAAAAACCTTTCGCTTTTGAAAAAACAAATTTCCTAAAAAAATTAACAGATAGAACTTACTCGAAGGATACACCGGAGTTGGTCTGACTACTGGTAATGCAGCCGAAACCAACAGCACTGCTGCAATCACATTTTTTCCAGAAAAATTAAATTTCTTTCTTTCCAGTATATTCGTTTTCCTATGCCGATCCGCCATGATGAAAATGTGGTTGATTTTACACTATAAACTGGAAAACCGGGATGTGACGAGCAGTACCAGTTTCACCAGACTGACTCCTAGTGTCAAGATTGCAATGGGGTTTATTTTATACCCTCGCCTCCACCAAGGTCGCGACACACAGTCCATACTACTCTGCCCCTTCCATATCAGCCAACATGAATGCATTGAATCGCGTATCTGAGATCGCAAACCACGTTTAGGTATTATCTACAATTACCTACGTTTGGGTATTATCCCCAATACTTTATCTATCATTTAAGTAATAAGCTAACCACTCGGTATGTTGTTTCGTCGTGTAAAATGCAATATATCTGTGAACCGTAACCTAACCAAAGTGACGGGTAAGACACGTGTGACACAAAATTGTCAGGTTGAACTTTACAAATTTTTAGGGTAATGAATGCATATTATGTAAAAACAAAAATACGTACAAAGCTACTAGCATTTTAATTATATACAATGTTCACAGACCACACATCATTTTGCTATCTATCTAGCAGTCTCCTTTTGTCATCTGAAGTAAATGCTCTTCATCATTTCATACAACTCAGTACGTGGTAAAAGAGCTTCTTCACTTGAGTCAAATATGGGATCTAGAATTCAATGTAGATTTTAGTAATTAGTACATACTTCATGTATTACTAAAAGCAAATCGAATATGAAATTACACATATGTCTACTTTTGTATTTTTTAAAAGCAACTTACGAATTTCGTTTTGATCAAGGCATTCAGCAGCAATGAGCATTTGAATGAGTTGGAATAGCATATCCACTCCACGCTCGACTGCTGCTGGTGTTATCACTGTCCCGTTATTATTGGTCGCCACAACACGTTCTCTTTTGACTCGTAATTCTTGAATCAAGGTCATAATGTGGGGAATAACCTGGAGTTGAGCTCCCTTCCCTGCCCTGTCAATGGCAGACATGAGTGCCAAATGTAGCCTTGCTTTATCTTGTTCTTCTTCTTGAGAGGATGGTTGGACACACCATCTAAATAAATCTATTGAGTTGAAGGAACCGTAAATGACAAATTGACAATAAATTTTCATAATTGGATACAATAATGCAAATGAACTTAGCAGATACCGAACACTGCGGATTGTGGTGGGATGAAGCATACACGGGGAGATGCTTCGATCCAAATGGTGATTTGGTCTATCAGTCTTTGAGGAGGTGCTAGATGATAAGAGAAAAATATAAAATCAATACCTATTCACATAAAAGTCACATTTACACGTGATAACACTGGAAATCATAAGAAAATTGAGAAATTGTATAAACTCACGAGTAACTTTATACGCTTTGCCTATTGCTATTAATAAGACGGCTGTAAAAAGGTACGCCCTCTGAGGTAAGTAATTATATTTCTCAGGGAACTCATCAGTTACAAAATCTCTAGATAGGTCTAGCGCAATGGAAATCACGGCAGGATTCTCTAATCCAGCAGTCTGTGGGTACAAAAAAATCAAATCGAATGTATGAATATCACATAAACCCTCAATTGTCCGGCATAGGCATCAATTACTTTGAATACTTACCGACATCCATAAAGCCAGACACTGTAATATTTCATGTTTTCTAAATGCAACAGACAATGAGCCAAGCAAACCAAGAATTCGAAGTGGCACATCTCCCTCTGTAATAACACATCATTCATTCATACTTAAGTTAAATATCTGTTAAAGGGCTAATTTACAAATCAAACCATCTCAAAAGTAAATTAAACTCACTCTGAAAATTTATGGAGTAGAATATGCTGTTAAACAGAGCAAGCCTGTCATTTTCTTCTCGAGGTATTGATAGGTAGTTTAAGATGATGTCGGCCAGCTGTAGCTGCTGAACTGCGGTTAATTTCTGCAAGTAAAAAAATGTTCCAAACATTGAAATGCAAATGGAAGATTTGTAAGATGCATCAATGATACCGGCCATTTTAATTTTTACCGTTCTTTTAAGATCCCGAACATCCACAACATTATAAACGAATGGATTAATTAACTCGATAAATACTTCTGGATTCCACAGCATTCCATTTGCTTTGCAGGTGAAATAAAAGTGCTCTAGTAACATTTAAAAAAAAAACCGAAAATTTTAATATTAAAATCAAGAGGATCCACCTAAAAGGACATCAAAGTAATGTTATTAGAATCACACACACTACCTAATTTTTGCAGAACATCCTGTGCATTGTTCGGAAAGTTTATCCATCGTAAACTATTAGCCAATTCTTGCATCACATGAGCATTCATTTTGATTTATTACAACGCCGTTTTTAGTTCCTTTTCACAGAGAATTCCTCTAGCCCCTATAACCCAAGTAAATCACCTGCACAAAATTCTATTTTGTATTACCTAAAAGTCAGCAAGTCTTTAGTTAAATTTCTTAAGATCATTGACGAACTGGACAAATTACAAAAATACACTTTTGGAATACCGGTCTAACAAAATACCATGTACCTATCCTTTTTACGTCTTGCCACGTTTATATCGCTTACTTAAAATTATAGCAATTTTGACTGTTTGTCACCTTTTGCTCCTGTATTTTATAACATTTTAATTTTTAACTGTGTTTAATTGTTAATAATATGGAATTGTTTTTTATTTTTAACAATGTAGGTCTGTGACAGGGGCACGTACTTGTAGCAGCACACATGTTATGTTCTTTTCTATGTTTTCTTGTGTCATTTGTGGAAAAGTATGCCCGCAATGCGATGCATGATAGATGCACTGTGAGCAGGAGGACAAAATGTACTTGTGTTTGTGTACCCATTTTACTTTTCACGTCTAGTCATTAGAACACTACATTCAACATTATAGTAATAGTGGCATCATGCCACTGGCATGTGCTTTTGTAGAAAGCTGCAGTAAACCCGCCATTGCATTATTATTGGCATTGTTGCACAAATTCAATGAAAAAAATTAAGTTGTCATTTATGTCAGGTTTTCTTCACTGTCTGGTCCGTGTGGCCCAATTTTATGTTTGATAACCAATGACAATTTTTCTTCATAGAAACTTGTCACAATATGTAAGATTTTTGATACAACTTTGATTATATGATGGATATGACTATATGACGAATATATTTAAGGACAGGGGAAGTTTTTTTTTTAAATTGACGTAATTGGATAATAACTAAAACTACATGTGTGTGACACATGACACATGGTCTCTTGTAAAATTCTAAGTCTGTTTCTTTCATTCGTCCTTTCATTTTAAAATGTCCAATCTCAAAATCGTCGCCGATGATGACGAATTCCAGTCACTGCTCAAAGGGGCCGGGGATGACTTGGTAGTAATTGATTTCTACACAACTTGGTGCCGTCCATGTCGAACAATGGAGCCTGTATTTGAAGCGATGGCTATTCACTATCCAAAAGCTTTATTCATGAAGGTAATCTTCGATGCTGCTGTTAGAAAAAATAACTAAAAAAGGATACATTTTAATTTGCAAAATAATTTTTCTAACGGAAAGGTGGATGCTTGACAAGTGCTTTAACACTGCGATGAGTTACAAAGTTAGCGGTGTTCCATTCTTTGTTATCTATTTCAACAAAACAGTGGTGGAAACTATTCAGGTTAGTTAGTTTAACTTGTTTGTGCCTTGTTTGTGCCTGATGAGGGATGGCATTGATGATGAAATGAGTTTACCTATGCATATATTATCAGGGAGCAAATCCCCAAGAGTTGGAACTGAAAATTCGTTTGGCTGAAATCGAAAGCCGTAAAGCAACTGCAGCAATGGAACAAGCCAGTAATATTGCAGCAAATAATGTTAATCCAGTCATTTCCACATTTGGAAAATTGGGCTGCGTGTCAAAATACATTGATTATGACAATTGTCACTGTCTGAATGACTTGAGTCCCACATCTTTTCATAATTTCCTGGGTGGAAAGAAGCTCATTAGTGGAAAAGGGAGTGGCAAGATTTTGCTCGTTTATTCTTTCACGCAGAAAATGATGGTACACATTTTAATAATTTTATTGTCAATTTTCGACAGCAACATAATAAATAAAAATACACATATGCCACAGTTCTATTATTGAAAATTGAAACTGGTCATTGTTATCTGCTGTAGCTTCAATCATTCAAAATAAAAGCCACTCCCGGTAGTGGACCGAAAGTGCTCCGATTCTTTGTCAATCATCCAAAGGTCCTTGACTTCAATGTGGGCTCAACTTTGGCTCCGTCCCAGGAAGTCACGTATGTATAGGCATATATGTAGAACAAAGAACAAATGATGCGTGTCCCAAACTTTATTGCAAATTATACCATACCTAACATTTGTAATTAAAATAGGTTAAATCACAGTGACCTC
>JAHZNC010000476.1:0-40816 GCA_027744095.1 Zhuqinia jingwanae | reverse complement strand
CTGTTATAATATGCAACAATTGTGCCAATGAATAAAATCAGGGAGAGGATGAAGAAAATGATGGAAATGATTAGAAAGAGAAGACGAAGGTTGATGCCTCCACGAAAACCCGGTTGTTGCGCACGATATCTTTTACCCTGCAAAAATATTAATCGAATGAAAATCACTTTCATAACAAGTAATTGGCATGTGCAATGTACAACATATATATTTAAATCAGATATTGCAACAGATTGAAATAGCATTTTGCTGTAACCGCAACCCCCAGGGGTCGACAGCTATGAACCTATAAGCGTGGTTGACTCTCAGGGGTGAAAAATGCTAAGGTTAATACCCTATGGTCATACTAATTTTCATGGTAAGCCCATGGTCGCGAAACGAAATTTTGTGGAAAAAAGATCTTTTTAATACAGCTTTTTTCTCTATTTGCGACCACCAAATTTTTGGATAAATGTGACTTTTCCTGACATACATGATCAGGAAGGCCTGTGTACCTGTACCTTTAGTACCCATGTATGGCGCTAAAAATTCCGAATTGTCTACTAGGTGACTGATTATTTGCTATTGAGATACCATTAACACGCTATTATAAATAATAATAGTAATTTCTTTGCTTGCATTGTCTTCAGGAATATTCAGAGATGCTTGACTGGACGTGGCATCCACGTCCATCAAATGGTAGCTCTGCATGGCTTTCACAATCGGTCGTCTGTCGTCAATTATTGAGCTCATATTTTTATTAAACTCCTACCGTTTGATTTTTTATAACTTATTATATTATCACAAAAACTGTTACCACACATAATATATCACAGCTATTTTAAATTCTGTAATATTTTGAACGTTTACATTTTTAATTGACTTATTAATGGATTATAGTAAAATCTCTATCTGAAACCTGATATTTTTGTTTCAATAACTATACAAAAAGCGTACTGTAGCCCAGTGGGCAGCTGTATTAAAAATGGTGCAAAAACAACAGAGATGACATTTGAGGATGAGATAACTAAAAGAGACGGAACAAGAAAAGCTACTCCAGCTCAGTATAGAACGCAATTTTAGGTACATATCGAGTAAAGTTAAAAAGATAAGAAAAATTTACTGGATGGGATCATTTTCTTCCTTTCCCCAGCTCAAGCTCAATCTTCACAATATACTTTAACTTGACCTGTAAATTATTATTTTTAAAGTCATATTACTTATATCTTCATGAATGAAAGTACATAGAAATTCTCCTTTGTCCGTTTATGTCATGTACTTACGCATCGTATCATCGATCATCATATAATGCTGCATAATATATTATAATGCCAATGGTAATTTACCATTAGCAGTGTGTTTATGGCATCCCCAGCTTAATTATATAAAAAAATATCATGAATAAAAATTAAATAGTTGAAAAAATGTACATCCACATCTAACATCATTGAACATTTGTGATTTGTAGGTATGCATAAGTATAAGCTGATAATAAAAGAGACATCAATAATATGAAATAGGTATACACAACCAGTCAGTAAGAATTACAAGACGCTCGATTCAAAAGCTTATCAGCATCCAGCATGCCTAACATGAATGATAATTACGATACTGTGACGATGCTGTTGGTGTTCTGCCTTGTCTGTGGAAAGAATTTTTTCACCAGAATAGATGAGAAAATATGATTCACAATTCATGTTTGCTTATGAATATGAACCAATTTCAGTTTGTGCATTCACAATTTATTTCAAATTTATAATATATAATATACCTATATGATATTTACCATGAAATATGTAAGTATATTTAATTTAGCTGAGAAATGTTCTTTTTGTGCATTCACAATTTATTTCAAATTTATAATATATAATATACCTATATGATATTTACCATGAAATATGTAAGTATATTTAATTTAGCTGAGAAATGTTCATGTAATACTATTACATAGTATGGTCAAAGATTTGTTTCTTCTTATTTTAGCCAGCCAATCAAAATGAGTCGTGTTATAAAATGATAAATATTGACAAGTGACATGATATATGTTGGAAATGCAAGTAGTAAACACTTCTGAGAATTAATTATTGTATTCTTTAATTTTTATTATAAATGTTTTCAATGCAATGAAACAAAGCAAGTAATTCAGTAGTCAAAACTCAAGCCAACTTTGATTTTTTTGTAAACAAGTAATCAGTCATCACTACTAGGGAGATTCAAAAGCATAAAAGGAGTGAGAAGCTCAAGTCAAGTATGGATAATACTTTATATAAATAAACCAAAATAGCATACAATTCGAAAATTGTAGACGGTTTGAACATACTTTATAAATATATAGTACCAACCATTTACCAAGTCCATTTTTACCAACTAACGTGTGACATGAATGACGTATGTAGTGAATTATATCTTGTGCCTTCATATGGATTTTTGGATAATTTTCTTAATAAGCAAGTGTGAATGTCTTGATTCTTGATGGTTAAAGAGAGACCTCACGCATAGTAAATGCAAGATTAAAAATGAGAATTCATATTGCCACCATAATTGTATCAATGCACTTCAGTAAGAAAAACTGCAAAATTCTTCAAACGATTATCTTATCATTTCAGGTATTAGTTATAAAAAATAATAAATGTCTCCAGTTTTGGGTAATTTTTACGGAATCAGCCGAAATCACACAATTTCAGTATCTAAATACTAAGTAGTACTTCTGTGGGTGGATGGGTAAGCAATAATTGGTAGATGTACCTGGTTTTAATACGATTCAAATTTTTATAGGGCACATTTGGTTATCTGGAAAAAGGGCATAAAAGGCATATTTAATGAGATTCTGTTAGCTTTCAAATGATTAAATTTCAATAATTTTAATTCCATGTAAAGTCTACATTTAGTTTATACTGCACTAAACTATTGTGCGAACAAATAAATGTTTTCAAAATAATACACCAAATAAATTGTTGCTCCACAATATTATTTTACAACAGGAGGAAACATTCGTAAAAATTTCATATGTATATATGACCCAATGAGATAAGTTTTCTTATATTTAATTTATTTATGGTTGACCTATCCTAACTAACGGTAACGTAATTTAAGATAAAAATCGATTGTTGTTTTATTTCTATATAGCAGAGGTTAATAGCTTATATACTATATAAATTATTTCATAGGAGACTATGCATTTTTAAAGCGATTTAATTTTTTAATGTTCTAAAGCAGCTAATTTCAGCCTTCAATAGCAGCCTTTTTGTGGACAAGGAAAAAAAATCGATCTATGAACCATGTATCGAAGATCAAAGAGAAAAATGTAACTTAAATAGTTCCTGTAAAATATCTGTAATTGGCCTCCTTTTTGGATCTAGAGGAACCATTTCTCCTTTCGTCAAGAAAATTCTATCAAACCTTGGAATCCCTAAATCCCTCCTTATTGATTTAGCACTTACCGCTGTCAAAGGATCTTGCCGTATTCTACATAATCACCTATATTCTCCTTTAAACCCAACCCCCGTAATACTTCCGAACCAATAACCAATCTTTTTTTTCAATAACAATATCTAACATATTTATATAACTACATATATATTTTTAATCCTACGTTTTAATATATTCATTACAAGTGATATTATATATTTTTTTTAAATTCCTATTTTAAACAAATTGTTACAATTTCATCTGAAATACTGTGTCTATTGGCAATCATAAATTTATGACAGTGATAAAATAAAAGTTTTATTCCACCCCCCCTTCTAAAATTTTCCATGGTTGTTCTGGATTTATCTCTTTTTTGCTATTTTTTTGTGATAAAAAAATGTAAATATAACCAACATTGTAATTATACGACAAATTTTTTTTTTCGTAAAAAATGTGCTATGAATATTTTTTTATTAAAAATATACTTTTTATACATTTGTTTGTCGCTCTTAAAGCGCATATAAGGCCAAGGTACTAAACATGTCTTGTTTCGAAAAATACTGCTCCTATTCTATTTTCGGTTGTGTTTGTTGCAAAACCAAATCATCCCAGCATCATGATAATAATAATTCGAAAAAGGAAAAGGGAACAACTAAACATTCTCACGTTTTGGACAACGTTTGTAAGCAATAAAAAAACTCCGTATCTGTATCTAATGTCATCACCGCATGACCAACAAACCATGTTGATACCTATGTAATCTATAGGTATGTGTATTTTATTAATTAGATGCAGATTTAAATTTAAAAAATATTGACAACTTCTCTTTCGCTCCAAGCCTGTTCTCAAGATAAATCTCTCTGTCAAGTGGCATCCCTTGCTGGGACCGACACTGGCAGTTTTGTCATCGGGAGCAACATTTCCGTTTCTCGAATCAGTGAGCAGTTAAACACGGATGTTTGGGAGGTTCTGCCGAACAAGCCACAAGGACAAGATGCTAAAAGAATCAAGTCTCACGAGGACGCTGGGTCTGCTCCCGCTCAGTCAAGTGCTGAATTCTCTATGAAGTTACTTGGAGATGAGATTTCTACAATAACATCGAAAATTTATTATGACATTGTTGATAAAGAGTTGGACGAGGAATACACAAAACATTCAGTACGGGACAGTATGCAAGGAAAAGGTTGTATTGCCCATGTCGGTGGCATGAACACAGCAGCTCAAAATCACGATGAGCTCACCTGGGTACGCCCTATCAAAGTTCCAGACAGGCCATCAAAATTTCCGTATTATGTGACGGCACCAGTGGAACAACTACATGGGGATTTGTTCACTAGAATGTTCCAACGTTTTATTAAACAGGGTCTTTTCTTTTATTCTGCGCATGACAGAGAGGAATCACCCTACAATTTTCCTGGAGGACCCCAAATCCTACGTCGAAAAGTTACTCTTACCTTACCCCAACATGGGGTTGAACATGATCTCCTTTTGGAATTCATTTCACATGTCATCCTTCATCAACCTAATCAAGGTCATCATTTATACATGAAGCAAAGTGTGGCGGGGCTGGAGCCTTATTCTTGCATTGGTGACATTATGGCCTCCTGCATGAATAGCAATACCAATTGTTACCTGGTTTCTTCTGTGACAACTTTGATGGAAATGGAAGTCATTCGAATGGTGTGTCAACTGGTAGGATATGGGGAAGATGGAGATGGACTAATGCTAGGGTCAACCTTGGCTATTGGCTATGTGATGAAAATGTCCATTGAGTACTTTCAAGCAAGAATCACACGACAACCATGTCAAGTCAAGAAGACAGGCTTGTCAAATAATTGTGCTCTCAAAAGACCATACTTTTATGTCAATGAACGCGCCAAAGATGCCTATCTCAAATGTGCCATTTTTCAAGGATGGGGAACGGATGCCATTGTACCAGTAGCTACTCAAGAAAACGGGAAAATGGATTTGAAGGATCTTCAGTCAAAAATTGATCAGGCCATAAACCAGGACGAAGGTACTCCATTGATGGTCGTGGGCACAGCATGTACACCAATCGTACGCGCCATTGATGAGCTGGATAAGATTGCCAGGATTTGTGAAAAATATCAATTGTGGTTCCACGTGGACGCCACTTACGGTGGCGGAGCCTTACTCTGCTCAGACCATCTGAAGCACAAACTGAAAGGGGTGGAATGCTCAGACAGCTTTAGTTGGAGTCAACATATTTTGTTGGGAGTGCCGAGCACAAGCTCCTGTCTTGTCATGCCAGCCAGACACAAACAACAGCTAGTTATTCAGTATACAGACGTTGATGAAGATGAAGACAGCGGGTATGTCGCCTTCAGCAAAACGCCACTCTACGAGCCTCAATACAACATGAGCGGTAAAAACTTGCTCTACAGCAAACGAGCAGACATGTTCAAAGTATGGCTGATGTGGAAAGCGAAAGGCACAAATGGACTGGGTTATCACGTGGATCACATTTTTAAAAATGCACAATTTTGCTTGGAAGAAATGAAAAAGAGGGAAGGGTTCCATCCTGTGTTGAATAACTTTGAAGGAACCAACGTCTGTTTCTGGTTTGTCCCAAGAGCTTACAGAGCAATCCTATGCAAGAGCAATGAATACAGAGAAAAGGTAAGCAGACTGATGATAGCCATCAAACGAGTCCTTCTGGAGCAGGGGAATTGTGTGTTGAGCTACAATGAACTTCCGCCAACATACAACAAACCGACATTTTTAATAATTGGGCTGCACAACTCGGCGGTCACAAAACAGGACATTACATATGTCTTGGATATGGTTGAGCAGACTGGAGATATTTTGAGTGGTCTCAAATCAAAGTGTCCAAAGTAGGGAATTATACTGTTATGTAATAATGACAGTAATTATTAAAGTAAAATAAAACCAATTTTTCTTAAAGAGCACATGATTTAACGTTATATTTGTCAAATAACCCAGTAGTATAGCCATTATTTCTACTTATTTATTGAATAAAATAATACACGAATCATTGAACCACACGTTGCATGGGTTCTATATTACCATGTATGTCTCTATCTACAGAACATAAATATGTACATCCAACATGTGCCATAAAGTTATGTGACATATTGTACACAGACATTGGAAAATAGTTAATATATGCTCGATCTAATAGTTAACGTGGTCGGCCTGGATATACATATGTCATTTAGAAATATTGTTGTTGGTATTAAAAAGTACTCAAAAATAATAAAAATATCAATTTTATAACATCACATAATACTGGTTATTGTGTTCTTATCATCTGAGATTGCTTGGAAAGGTTTCGTGCTGTTGCTGTGTTGTTATTGAAGTGGCCACAAGTTGGGTGAAACGATGTATGATATTGTTCCCATTTGAATGCATTTGAAAATTATAAACATTGGATTTTAATTCAGTAACGGATTTTAAGAAATTTAATTTTACAAAAATTCTCAATTCTACACATCCACATTTGCTACAAAATAAATTGATCGCGTGTAATTTATTTTTACCATATTTTGAATTTTATTTTTATCACACTTCTAAACTAATCTCACATGACAATTTTGTCATTAAATGTGTACACGTAGGATAATAAAAATAAAGAATATCTACCTACATGTAATGATGTAAAAGGCTGAGGTTAAAATATAAATATCATCATTCAGCCCCCAAAAGTATTACAGGACACACACCATATTAAGCAGAATAATCAGTTTAATTTTTGTAACAAATTAAGCAACAACAATGGTATTTGTAGAATAAACTTAAAATAAATAAACAGTCTCTATAAGTAAGTTGATGGTGATGCTGGATGAGTACGAATTACATTTTTTATGAAACACACCATATTCATACGCCTATCTAACCAGGATTTTTTGTCAGATGTTGGCCATTTGCCAATTCCAAACAGTAAAAAAATATATGCCCGCAGCAGATTCTATGATATAACAAGTTGTTACTTCTCTTTGTTTACATAATTAACCATATTGCCAGTACTATAGTAATACTGTTTGTTTACACAACTGATTTCGTGGAAGTTCAAGAATTGACATGACGGGCATGTTGCTCATCATAAAAATATATTTGTTACATAACGAGAACTCAAGAATATCACCAAATAATATCCCCATTCATTCTAGTGCAGTCTTACGAAAACCACACACTAATTTGTTGGAGGATTTCCTATAAAAAATGAATTTTTCAAATTTGCATTTTAATGCAGCCACTACTCATGCAAACTCTTTTTGCAATTTATCCCAAATTTCAAATGATTCCATCTATTCTTCCTCGTTATTCAGCATTTTCAATCCCTTCTCAGTTCTCTATACTACCCTAAAAAATCCAAGAGATCTAAGGGATTCCTTAGGTCTCTTGCAATTCATTCTTTATTACGGCGTATGTGCTACTTCCTTATGTATATTTGGAATCATTGGAAACATCCTATCAATTGTGATTCTGACACGTCTCCCGACAGAGACGCCTCAAAAGACCTCCTTTCGGTGGTATCTTAAATGCTTGCTTGCTTGTGATACAGTTACCATTTTGTGTTTTAGTTTGATTGTGGGAATACCTACACTTTTTGCTGCTTTGAATAATACAAACGAAGAAGGAAGTTCGAGTTCATCATTTTTTGTGTACAATGAGGATATTGCAAGCTATTCAAGAAGTGTGCCAATACCATTTCTACTTCAAATTGGCTACATTATTAGTAAGTTTAAAAAAATAAAATGACATTTTCTCACAATAAATACACGTCACGTTAAAATGGGTAATTTACATCATTTTAATTTGAGAAGGCCTTACAGGAAACGTGTTCTTTACAATAGCCGTTACAGTGGACCGTTACTTTGCTATTTGCAAACCGCTTTTTACCCATGAACGCAATTTGACTTCTAGGAAAAAGGCAATGCGCATATCTGTAGTTTTGGTGATAGTAGACATCCTCCTCAACCTACCTCGATTCTGGGAGTATAAAATGTTTAAACTGGAAACGGGGGATTTTAATAACGTGACGCTGTACGTGCCACTTCCGAGCAGTTTACGTTGCAATTTTTATTATGATATTTACTACGTTCGCTTGTTACAACTTGTCATATTGTGCATTGTACCAGTCATCTTTGTGACCTTGGTCAGTATCGTCATCTTTAAAGAGGTAATCGAATTACATTAAATCAACTGAATTGTCAACAAATTTCATGTGAAATCTTGCAATATGTAGTTTGTTCAAATTTTCAAGGTTCGTCGAGTCGCCCTACATTGGGATACGCTATTAACAGTAGTCGGGGCAAAGCGTCATTACCCGGATCAAGTTTGCATGTTCATAAGCATAACAACCACATTTGTAATTTGTCAGACCATAAAAGCATCACTGACCAGCTATGTATACGTCAAGGATAACTTTAGAATTGAAGCTGAGCTTCTAGTTTGCTTGATGAGCGTGTTAAATTCATCAATAAAATTTATAATTTTTTGTGCAACTGGAGAAGAGTTTAGAGGAGAGTTAAGAAAATTTGTTAGGTGTAAATTTTAAATGGGGGCAATAAATATGCAACTCTTTATACTATGCATAAGAAAATGGCTGTGCAATTCCGATTTTTGCGATGAAAGGTGATTGTTAAAATGGTTAAAGCACCAAGCTGGAGCCCAAGTCCTTTCAATGTGTTTGTTTATACTTTCCCTCTCGTGGTCACCATCCTTGAAATATAAAAGTCGTTAAAAAATATTTTTCCAAACGAACATTTTTGTAATTTTACGTTTTGTTTTATTATCCAATAATATCAATAAATGACAAAATTGCTAACTGGTAACTAGGTATATATATAATAATGCATACTCCATAGATTAAACATTAGAAACATTAAACAACAAACAAACATCTCAGTGGTATATATTCCTTATGAATATTAATCCAAAAAATTAGTTATCAACCAATTACAATAATTTTCATTGGGCTCATCCATCGAACATAATCGAACATATTATACAATACAACCTTAAATAAGCACTTCCACGCACGAGTTCATGCGTACGCTGCTATTTGCGTAATGTAATATAACAACTAAATTAAAACAATTAATATTGCGCGTTCCACAAAATGTACAAAAATTATATTCCCTATTCATATAATTATTATGGGATAGTTCACAGCTGCCACTACATTTCAAAATTATAACAATATGTAAATTATATATTTCAAAAGATATAACGGAAATGCATTTTAAAGCTTAATTATAAATGATTGTTTTGTACAAGACGTATAGGTATTTACCTATACACCTTGACTTTGTAGAATAACAAACTACAAATAGACAATGCATTGGGTATTGTTCCTGTTTTTATGTTAGTTAGATTGATCATACGATTGGTCAGCATTTTTGAACTTGAGTGGAAGAAAGCAGCACTGCAAAATACATTGTCACTTTTGTGATACAAGTCCATATAATTTCATCTCCTCCTCTTAATAATAGTATGTATTGATACTCACTTGATACAACCGTTTTAAGTTTACCTTAAAGCTATTCTATATTGTGTATTCAATTTGTTCAGATGGATTTGTAGAATTTTATATTTCTATATGCTCAAATATTAGTTGTGAAGGCATTATCACTGAATCACATAATAGTTAATTTATCATCATCAATTAAATTCGCGTCATAATATATGGTTGGCTATATAGGTAGAATTGGTTCTTCTGATATATATTTAAACCTCTTTATCCTCCTTGAGCGACATGAATACTTTCTGCACAACTTCTGTTACTCGGGTTGTTGCACAATTCAAAAATTTTGGTGGTCGCCAAATGAAAATCATGTAGAACGGGATGCCAGTGAGGGTAATCAAAATTCCTCCCCCGAGTTCTATTGGACGAACAAAGCATGGGACGACAACAAGGAAGCCACAAATCAAGAGGAAAATTATTGGTACGATTATGTTAACCTGTTTTGGAAGCAAATTATGCATGGATTAAATTATAACTTTATGAAATGATAAAGGGTGTTGAATATCAAAATACCGCTTACTTTAATTGGTCGATGCAAGTAGGGCTTCTTCCAACGAAGGTAAAGCATTCCGAGTACAGTAAGGAAAATAAATGCGGACTCGACAAAGGACGAATATTCAATTAAACCAATGATATCCGTGGTGTGTAGATAAAATAAACTCAAGATGCACTGCAATTTTTTCAGCAAATGCACATTTTTAAGAAATAACAATTTGAATTTGATTATGCATATTTTTTGTATTTCTTATATAAACGCAATATTACCAAAAAACATAAAGCTGGCGCAGGTGTCAGTTGGCTTCTACTGATTGTCGACAACATTTGTGGAAAATGTCCGTTACGAGCTCCAACGAAAAGTAATCTGTGAAGTAAAAGATATTTATGTAAACTGAATTTGAGTGGTAATAATAATTATATTGAGAGAGCCATTATTAATCATTATATTTTTAGACCTGGAAGATGTCATGATATGAACGCTGAGACCACCAAATGTGCTCAATGCAACGAAGAAAGGCATAATCCATGCAAGTCCACCGAGAATTTTATCACCGAAAGTCTATGGCAAAGAATCACAATGATTATATAACTTTAAAAAACAAATTTGCATAAGATTTGTTCATGCATAACGTACCACAGCGATAGCATCTGTTGCAAGAATTTCCTTTGGAGTCAAAACAGCCATGTAACCAATATTTGCCAGACAGTAGATTCCTGTGGCAAGTGGAAGAGAGATATAAATTGCTCGGGGAAGATTCCTGCGGGAAATAGACAAAGTATTATCAAATTATGTATTAATCAATTATGTGTGTTTATTATTCAAAGTAATGTTTACCGGTATGGATCCTTTAGCTCCTCCGTCATAAAATTAAGCTAAACAAATAAATTGACGATATATTTTTGTGCTAGCATGATCATAACAAATGAGTATACATTAACTTGATTTATTAGTACGTGACTTACGTAGTTCCATCCTGCATAGGAAAAAATTCCACTATAAAAACTGACGGCGATACGCCGAAAGTCTGTCTCAGAGTCTTTAAATGGCTCCCGGAAGTTTTCAGTATTGCCTGTCATCATAAATGAACAAGTTTCATAGTTGTACTACAAATACTCACGCGAAAATTCATTAAAAAGGCGCAATAACCATTTAAAAGATGAACAACTCCTGCAATAATCACAGTCGCCAGTCCAGCTATTTTGGCAATAAGAAACACGTTTTGAACGCGGGTTGTGATGCGCACCTGTCAACACCAAATACAATATGAGTGTGGGTATATTGGTATGCATGTATGTATTTTTGGTATAATATATACTTGTAGAAAACTTTATTTCTGTACTTACGTCGTAACAGTTTAGAAATGTGAGAAAAATGATTGCAGAAGCTGCTATCAACCGGATAGAAGTTTGAGGAAGACATCCCGCCGGAAAAAATGGCTGTACAACGTAATTGGCGAAGGTCAGTCCCATAATCGCATTTGTTGTAGGTCTGGTAAACCATTGTTACAGAAGAGTAATTAAATTAATAATAGGATTGCCTCGGAATAATGGTACATGTGATTAGCAATGTATTGTAAAATAGGCAACGTACACAAAAACTACGTTGGCATCCCATAAAAATAAAAATGCTGGCAGAGGTCCGAATGCTTCGTGAATGTAGGCATAATCTATTAAATTGTGTTCATAAAAACATGTCATTCAGTTATTATGCTTATCATACAAATGTAAGTGTGTCATTAATCCAAATAATCAAGGTAGTAACAATAAGAAAACTTCATCACCTCCTCCGGACTTTGGTATTGTGGTCCCTGTTGAACAAAAATTCATGTTATAAAGAGTGCAAGACAATGGTCTTATGATAATATACATATAAAAATGTATAAGAAACCAACAAAAATTGATTTAAAAAAAGAGTTTACCTAGTTCAGCGTAGCAAACTGCCCCAATCATACTCAGCAGCCCAGTCAAGCCCCATATCGTCAAAGTAAGTCCGACTGATTTGGCTTCCTCTACAACTCCCTTTGGGGATATGAAAATTCCTTTTCAAGTAAATAAAAATTAAATTAATAAACTTAACGACATCATGGGTATATTTACTTGATCCATTTTGAAAGCGTTGTATAATTTGTTCTCACCTGAACCAATGATAATACCCAAAATAATGGCGACCCCCTCAAGTAGACCCACCTCTTTCTTCATCCGAATGTCATGACGAGATCCCGCGCTTGTCCCTGCTTCACCACCAGAGGAAGGACTTCCTCCAATGGAAGGAGCCTTTCCATTCATCTTTTCTAGTGTCATGAATTCTTTGTTCACTTTAAAATCACAGTCACGAAATCAGGAGAATTTTTTTGCACAAAAAAAAATTCGACTTTTAGTTTATCAATAACTATAATACTCAATGATGCTTGCAACGGAGCTCATTCTCTCATGGAGCTCATTTCTCCAGCTTCAAAAGCTAAACTGCCAGTTTAGGCTGCACGTTTTTGCCACTTATCTGCTTCCTTGAAGAATACTGACAAAGTAATTACTACTCTTTTTCAAGAAGCTCGTCTGAACCAATCCATCCAAAGTACCCAAAACTACACAAGCACTACTGCCAAGTTCTTGATCGTATCCTGAACTCTGAACAGACGAACAGTGTAGTTCTTTCCATCAACTCCTTCATATCATGCTCATCTCTCATATTCGTCATGTGAAGGCTTAACATAACAATAAATATTATAATATTATTTTGACACTTCAAATTTCACACTATTCTTTTCATTGTTATATATTATGCACTATTAATTATTCAATATTCTCGTTATCACTTCACTCATTAGCCATTAAAGATCTTTTTTATCGACGACGTTGTTAGTTTTATTATTATTATATGTTACCCATATAACCACACATCTTACTGCTCATCATCATTATACCATTATTATATTAATGTTACAGGAGCATCCGAGACGGAAAAAATGAAAGGAGACAAATTTCGGAGTCGTGAGGAATGATGATGACTATTAATTTTTTCTCGTTCCACGAGTTTAAATCTTAAATCAGATCAAAGTTCATCTTCAGTTCATACTATTTTCCCGTGTTACATTTCTGTTTTGTGTGGAATAGTGTCAATATTAATTTCTGTTTAAAGGATTATCGAGATGACAAAAATCTCATTTCAAAATGTTAAATTTTAATTTGCATTATCATTTCTTTGTTGGAATACTCTGTTTCTGCTGGAAAATATACCAAACTTTTGAAGTCAAGTTGATTTTTGGTACAACTCAAGAGTGTTCTTTGTTTCTCAAAATCATTAATAATATTTAGGTAAACTTGCAGCGCAGCACAAAGTATTGGTACATATCCATATATGCCCAGCATGTACATCGACAACGTGTAGCTAGGCAACTTGTATTAATGACTTATAAAAACAGGACGCATGCACACGGATAAGAGATACACATGTGTGCGTGGGAAAATACCGGCTTTTATCAAAGTCAAAGTTCTTTTTTTTTACTCTTCGTCTGCCTGTCTATAACAATCTCTCGCTTCACCACGCGGACCCTAATTGGTACGATAATAATGACGCACGACACGACTTATATTTAGCATTATGTATTTTAGAAAGTAATTTAATTTTTTTTATGATCCAACGTACTTCACTTCCCGAGTTTCCGTGCAATTTTCAAAACTTTCTGCTCCCCAAAACGAGGTATCTATTTTTATGCAGATTTCAGTGTTTTTTTTTAAAGGACACGGGGCTATATGAGTAATACTTTTCCAGAACAGAACAGACCATATGGATAAAGAAAAAAAGTCAATTTACCTAATTCACACTTGTATCTTATGTGAAATTATTGTTGTAAAAAGCGTTTTAAGTCGATTTGCATTAATGTGTAGGTTTACTTGGAATGCTGATGATAAGCTCTATGAATCCTTTGTGAAAATTGTTGAGCAGAGTTGTAGTGGTCTCCGATCTACCAAGTAATGCATGCAATTGATGTATAAGTATATTCAGATTAAAACACTTTTACTCACCATGCACCACCACATACAATATAGTACCTAATTATGCAACCACAAATGATCTTTTCCTGTGGACTATGCTATATGCTAATATTTTTATTTCAAAACTTTTACGACTTTTCACGACATAGAAGAAGGCGCCTGGAAAGATTTGCTGACTTGCACTAAGCCAGCAGCAATAATATTGCTTTGCTGTTTGTTTTGCTATGTAAAGCACAACTCACTACTACTTGATTATTCAGACTGTCGTGCTATTTGCTATATGACACCAGTAAAAAATATATTATTCCCGAGTTGAATTTTTCTGAGAATTTTGTTTGTTAAGCTTTGTCGATTTGATGATGATGCAACCAAGACAAATTCTGGATAAGGAATAAGTGCTCCCCCAACAGAAACAATTTCAAGCTTTTTTATGGCTTTTCACCTCATGTTTTCCTCCATAAGCCAATGTCCTGCGAATATTACACCATCCATCCATCCATGCTACCTATCATGCACACAGTTATATACACTCCATTCTTTTCTGTTTTATTTTGGAACCATGTGTTCTCAACTTGTTTGCCGTTTTGCAAAGAAACCTGCCATCCGACTATATATTGTATAAAATTCATTCAGTTTGGTTGCAAGAAGGGTAAGTTACCCAGACATGCATGCGTATACACACATACATATGTGCATAACATACAATTGCACAAAAATGTTGATGCCAAAAGTCTAGGGAAAGGTGATAAAGAATGCGTTGACACATACGAATACAAGCAAGGAAATACCCCACAACCGAAGAATATATTATGTTATATGTTGGCATATATGTAGGTACATTCATTATTGGTGAAATTATACCTTACAAACTTTGTACTCATTATTAGTGAAATTGGGTAAAAAGATTCAAGTTTGAAATAAAAAAAAGAGTCTATAATGGCATAATTGTCTTCTTCCCGTATATCTTCTAAAGTGACTGACACACACAGAAGTACACAGACAAGTAGTAGCAGTGATTATATGTGCGTGCTGTATATATAGTAGTGGGATAGTATGGGTATGGGGATCAGAAAGAAGAAGCATGAAGCATGTAGGTAATCATTTCCCACAAACAAATTTTCCCGAAAGCTTCCGAATTACTTTTATGTATGTTCAACATTTACAAAGCAAGCATGCAAAGCAGACTGAAGTTCTAAATTATTTGTAATATATAATTTGTTTATCCGTTACACTGTTTTTGTAAAACACTCGTCCCTTTTCATGAACAAATTATGAAGATTTTTTTTTAATTTGAGGCTTGCATACCTACATAGGTACGTATGTACGTAGCATTAAAAATAGGACACTATATACTGGTTTTGGAACACAAACGAGCGGATGTTTGAGGTTTCATCATACTGGTACAGAAGACAAAATTTCGTACGCACTTGTCATCAATTAAAATCTAGTGTAAAAAATGATTTTATGTTACAACCAAGTGGCTTCTGGTGTCTGGTGCAAATGGAAAGTTGTATTATAATAATATCTGGTCTTGCCGACAAAAATGGTATTGTAGCAGAAACGAAATCATGATGATCATATACTAAATCCGATTACTTTTTTTGCATCATCTCCTAATAATCGTTATATGCCTACTTGTATGAATTTTCAATTATCTAAGCATGCAATGAAGTAATAAAACATTTATGTAGCCAGATGGTTTTCATGCTGGAGAATTTTACGAGCTTGACTTTTTACATGACACATGTTGTATATTGTATGCTAATTCAATATTTTGATTATCATTAAACCATCAAATTTTTCCGCAAAGTTTAAGGTTGTTGTTCATTAGGATATACGATAAATGACAACCACAATCAGTGCTGCATTAAATTAAGCGAATGGAAAGTTTTTATTCTTTTATGAATGAACCCAAACATGTAATTGATTCTATTTCAGGCAACTCAGACATTTAGTAATAAACTAAATAAATTAGAATAGCAGCTCAAAACGCTACTGAGAATAAAATAGTAAATATATATTAAAATTTGTATGCGTAAAACTTTTATAAAATAAAATCTAATAATTAACAGTAAAATAAACTATGAAAATTCTATTAAAAAATTAATTACTATCGACTTCACAGACAATACCGCGCAACGCTTTAATATGGCTAAATATAGTAGTATCTACCTATTCTACTTTTAAAACTCAAGATTATAATTACTCTACTCTACAATCGTGCTTAAATGTAAAAGTTTCTAAAAGTCTTCAAGTTTCATAAAGCTTGCTCATCTAAATATCGACTATTTTAATATTATCCAGAATGCGTTCCTTGTTGGACTATCGGGTGGAAGCTCACTCAAAAATTTTCTGAATGCTGCCAGTAAAACACCAAGTATAACTATGCCTCCTCCAATGAAACTGGAATTTGCACAAAAAAAGTACAATAAATGTTTAGAGATATCTAAAATACATATTAATATCATCATCTTTTTTTGCAAACGTAAGTTTTGCATAATTTTGCACCTGTATAAATCAGGGACCACCCCTAAAAATAAAAACTGCCACAAATAAGCAAAGATGATATCAAAGGTTCTGCATAGTGACACCGTTCCGGCCTGAAATTTAAATTGATTTATTTAAAGTCTTAAAATCAGTAACAACAAAACAAACACGCCGAACACCGTTCTTGCCTGCTCAAATTTAAACGCGAGTGTGATGCAAGTCTGTCCCAAAAATGTAAGTGTAGCTAGTGCTATAGCCAAGATCCAATGTTGGAATCCTTCCGGTGCTTGAAATCTGGAAATTGATGCGGATAACGCGACGGATTGAAAGGAACCCCAAAATCCAAAGAATAGGGTTATCACGGAAAAATGTAATTGTCTCAGGTAGCGTAACAGAAGAAAGGTCGAGGCGGCACAGAACATGCATCCGAGGGCCATGCCAGCCCCAATCTGTGTGAAAACATAAAACAATTCTTGTATCGGCACCAAAACAAAATAATAAGGAAACATTTCTGGCAGATTGTGTTTGAGGATTAATCAAGATTAGATATTCGTCAAGTTGTACCAGAGTGTTTGTATCGAATTCTTCTCCTCCCGTCAAAATTGGAGGTCTTGTGATCACTGCAACTCCAAACAGTGTGATTACTCCGCATATCACAGGGATAAAGCCAGACTTTTCACCGAGAAGCACATGAGACGCAAGTGAGACAAAAACGGGCTAGATATAGATACATTAATAGTAAATTCAATCATGGTTAAGCATAACTATAATTTTTTTAAATCCAAATAAAAATGTCACGAAATAAAATCTTTTACAAGGCTTACAGTACTGAAAGCTATGACAGATGAGTCAGCCATATTGATATACTGCAAAGAATAAAACTGTAGCACCACAGCACTTGCCCCCGTAATGCAACGAAGCTATATAAAAAACAATTAATCAATTTTAATTTAAAAAAAGCGAACCACATAGTAATAAGTTAGCAATATAGCGTTTCCGTTTTCTGATCAGTTATCAATCACTGATGACGATTACCTTACCAATACAAAAAGTAGCGTTTTCCCATTTCCAGGCGCAGTCGCCGGACATACCATATCAAAAATGGGTTGCTTCTTGATAACCCTGTAGTAAAAAATTATGGGTAATGTTGGAAGAAGAACACCCTGAAATCTCCAAAATGTCACGCTGTAAGGATGATAGTCATTCGCAAGATACTTGACGATAAGTATGGTCAATGCAAAAAACATGCTGGACGTGATCCCCAAAATGATACCAATGTACCGTCGCCATCCGGTCCTCACTGTTTTCTCCTTGTTCTCTCCTTTGCCCTTGATTATTTTATCACCTGCCTTTTCCATGTCAGTCTTGGGATATTTGTCATTATTGTTATTATTATTATTACTTCCAATACTTGCCAATTCCTTCAGTTCCACTTTCACGTCTTCAACCAGCAGTTGTAGTTGATTGTGCGCATTACTAATTATACTTTGGCCACTACTTTTCCGCCGACCCCCACCAGCAGCAGACTTTGGATTATTGTCATCGCTTTCAGTTTCCGGTAACGGATTTTCGACAACAGTGGGGTCCTTGTTTCCAATTTGGGGATCAGCCATCATAGGTAAAATTGCAGTGGATGCAGAGCGTGGAGAATGATGAGTGTGTAAATTATTCTCTGATGAGGACAAAATGAAGCGTGTCCTTTCATCATCGTATGACGACAGACTATGATCATCTTCCAGTTTATCCACATCCAGTCCCATGATTATGATTTTTCAACTTTTTATATATTGACAGGGGTACTCTATTATAGAACAAAGATGATTTGATTGAAATGACAGGTGGGCTTGTCAAAATTGTCGCTGTATCACCCACAATATCTGAACAAGTAACAAAAGACGTGCGATGGAATATTTTGACAAGAAATGAAGATTTTAACTGCTTTATAAGTCTATAGGTGTTAATGTGATCGATGATGGGGCTTCTTGCCCATTTTGAACATTTACGGGACCACCATCAACAGGAAAATATATATAATATTTTCAAATCAACTTGATGAACTCACCTCCCGGTTTTTTCTTTGGATGAGCTTTCCAAGCAAAAAAAATATGGAGTGACTGTCAGAAGAGGTATTATACTCTTTCGGCACAATTCGTCTCCAATTTACACAGCGCTTGTCTACTTTGTCTCCTCTCTCTTTTTCTCATGCAAAATGTTGGAGAGCTTGCATTAGAATGATTACACATTTACACGCTTGTGGTTTGATATATGTATGTGATGACTTGATGACAAGACGTGAGTTGATTTTTTTTGTCTTTACGAGTTCTTGAAATCAACTTTTTTTTTTACATAATAGCATGTGATTCTAATGTGATCCAAAGTTCGTAGAATTTTACTGGCACCAGCAGCAGCATAAAAATAAAACAACTTGGAAGCAAAGTGCAATTTCAAAAGCGGATAGTCTTAATGTATTAAATATTATGTGCTTTGCTTATGTTACATGTATGTATTTCATGTTAGTAATAGTTTATTTTAAAATGCTACTTCGTTTCAATGATATGTTGTCGGATGTGCATGCAAATGGAATCACAGGACTATTAAATATGTACATACATGCCAATTCAAGTTTGTTCTTTCTTTAACATTGCATGGAATATTATTGGCAGCTGCTGTCAATAGCCGATAAATTCTTCCATGATACTTGATGACTTTTATTTTATTACCAAAATCGTTATAATACACCGCAATTAAAAAACCATCATACTGCCAGTTTGTCTTTACAGGATTACTTTTTATAAAAGATCGATCTTGATCAAAGATCATTTTTTTTCAAGTTCATGGACCGACCAAAGTGGAAATGTGCATGTGAAAAATGAAAATCAATCCGTGAAATTGGATATTATGGAGTTAATAAATTTCCAATAATGTCATTGAGTGCATCATGCGGTCATTTACCTTCCCTCCCAATTCGATTTGTGATTTTTGAAATAAAATTAAAGCTTATTTTTAGTATTAGTAAATAAAATACATGCATTAATTGTTTTAAACTTTATCGCACATGGTAAACATTTATTTATAATATTTAAAAAATTAGCATATGCATATTAGACTGCATCAATTATTTTAAAGCATTTAAAAAAAAGGATTAATAAAAGATTTCATTGGTTAGTTAGTGTTGCAGCACGCCGATTGTGTTATTATTTTGTGTTAAAGGTTTCTATGAAGTAATGTAGAGTTGAATTTGTACTATTTGTAAAAAAGAGAAAAAATAAAAAAAATATAAATGTTTGAGTACTACTAGACACTAGACACTAGACTATAAGTAGTTTGATGTAAAAATTAATGATAATGATGCATCTGCATCTGGTTGTAGTATGTCGTCCGTTCTATGTATATAATTTATATGGTGTGGTGTACTAATATATTTTTCTATTGTACCAGTTTTATCTGAAGCAAAAAGTACACTTTGTTTTCCACTTTACCCCTACCGCTATTTTCAAGCCGTTCTTCTCCAGTCAGTCACATTGCCATGTAGCCACATACAAAGCATTACAATGCTCTTGAGGCAAGCATGCTTTTTCCTCTCTCTCTCTCTCTCTTTCTGTGTCTGTCTATCTATTCGATATATATGCTTTCCTGTTGTTGCTTGTTACAAAGTACACTTCAATCTTATTTTGTCCCGTCTGTCTGTAGTTTTTTCGGTGATCTAAAATTGAAGTAGTAGAAATTCACTGGATTCTCATTTTCTCGTCTCATATTCTCTCAAGTACAGGGAGAATATTGGATCGATGCCTTTTTTTACAAATACATGCTTAAAAAAAGCCCCTCTCTCTATATCGTGCCGTACCTTTTCCATTGAATACCTTTTCATGCATTCAATTCAAGTTGTAAAAGTGTGAAATAATAAGAATGTTGTTTGCGTTTTGGACATGCGATATGATTATAATGTAAAATGTATGCTTGCCTGCGTGTGTATCTGTGTAACCAAACCACCACTCATATCAAAAATACATGGAAAGTTAGGCAAAATATAAAGTAATGATGATGGTTGAATTGAAGATGAAGCAGAAAAAATATTGTATGTATTCTTATCTTATCCTTTCTTCATTCCTTTTTATTTTACAGGGAAAAAGGTGAACAAACGAAACCGGTGTGACAATAAAAAAAAATATTTAGTGATTCTCAGGTAAGTTAATTAGTATTCCTTATGCCATATTTTCATCTTCATTATGGGAAGGAGATAAAGTTTGGTGACTATTTATAAAATGATGCGTTATTTGTGTTTTTATAAACAAAAGAAAAACACTAGTGCTTTCAACCTTGTGTAACCAAAAAAAATACTAAAAAAATTGTCTAAAAGAGTGTAGAATATAAACAAAAAATTGAAGTCACCAGACGTTTTAAAAAGCTTTTGAAATGATGTTCTGAATCCAATAGATCCTACTGAACTCAACTTCCGCTGAATGAGAAGTTTTTATCTGACTAGAAAGCTCAAAATGCGTCAGAACGTGAAAATTGAGTGTGTCAGCCTGTCTTTCTAATTACCATAATTTTGGTTTGTTTTTTGTTTTTCATTTCAGATTGTTAGTTTGAGGCATATCACCACCAGTCATTATTACTTTATAACTTAAGTCAACAGTAAATGCACCTTCTTCCGTTGTTGGCTAGGTATGGAGTGAATCCCAAGTAAACCACAGCTTTAATGGTGTACAAATAATATAACCTTTTGTAATAATAATAATAATAACTATAAATATTTTTTATTGAAGGAATAATATAGGATAGGACACACGTCAATAAAAATCATCTGGAAGTGTGAAGCAGTGTTTGGTTTGGTATATCTGAAATTCAGATTCTGAATGTGGATTGAATAGCTTGTTCATCAGTTGAGTTCACAGCAGTTTTGTCTATGGTAGGCTGATCGACTGATTAGAGTAAGATAATTACACTTGAATTGTTTGTTTTTTTGTCTTTTTTGGGGACTTATCCTTATTTATTGTTCGTGCTATTTCAGTAGGAGAAACCAAAACTCAGCAAAGCAATATAAACAAAGCCATCGTCAACAATGACTCCAAAACCTTTACAAGTGATGAACCAAGACAATCAACAACAGCAGCAGCAACAAGGTCGTAAGGATGCTACATTTGAATACGAGCGAAGTGAACTTCTTTTGTATCAAAACATGATTTTGGAGGAGAGTGGTGATATTGTTGGAGCTAAAAAGCATTTGTTGGACCACAACAAAGAGATAATTGACCGAGTCGCTTTCAACGAAACCATTGCCCGTTATCATATCCACTTGGAAGAGTACGTCCAAGCAGAAACTATCTATCGGAAACTGATACAGAGTAACCAAGAAAATAAGGCGTACTATGAAGGCCTCATGAGATCATTAAGAATTGAGGACGATCCCGAAGAGAAACAGCGCCTTTTTACCGAGCTCAAAATCCAATATCCCAGAGCTGCCTTGGCCAAAAGGCTTCCGTTAGACTTTACGGAGGACGAACAGTTCACAGAGTTGCTGAGACCGTATGTGATAGCTGCTTTGGAGAAAGGGGCTCCCACTTTGTTCACGGATCTAAGGCCCTTGTACAAGATCCCCGCGAAAGTTAGTATAATTCAAAATCTAGTCGAACAATTTGTTTCTCATTTGGAAAAGTTTGAAAAGTTTTCCGAGGCTGATAGTGAACGAGCTCCAGCTAGTGCTCTTCTGTGGGCCTACTACTACTTGGCAAAACACTACGACCACATAGCTGACACCAAGACTGCCCTTAAAAACGTTGATAAAGCGATCGAGCACACACCAACGCTGATAGAGCTGCTAACGTGTAAGGCCAAAATATTTAAACATGCTGGCGACATCACAGCTGCCGTTGAGAATATGAACGACGCAAGGGAGATGGACACTGCAGATAGGTATCTCAACTCAAAATGTGCCAAATATATGCTCCGAGCTGATAAGGTCAGTGAAGCAACGGAGATCCTAGGCAAATTCACAAGGGAGGGGACGAGTCCAATGGATAATCTGAATGAGATGCAGTGCATGTGGTTCCAGACTGAGTGTGCGAAAACGTATCAACGGTGTGGCAAATGGGGAGAATCTTTGAAAAAGTGCCTGGAAGTAGATAGGGTAAGAAAATTTGAATCAAAAGTATTTTGATATACATATTTATTCGGATGATGTTAACTATGCAATTCCAATAGATCCTACTGAACTCATGTTTCGCTGAATGAGATTATTTACTGACTTTTATTTATTTTAATTTTAAGTCACAATGTAAAATATGCAAAAACATTAATGCGGACTTTTTTATATTTTTTATATAGCATTTTCACGAAATAGTAGAAGATCAATATGACTTTCACTCATATTGCCTTCGTAAAATGACTCTCCGTTCGTACATCCGCCTTCTCAGACTAGAAGATATTCTTCACGCGCATCCCTTCTACTTCAAGGGAGCAAAGGTGGCAATCGACGTGTATATTTATCTTCACGATAATCCTCTCAAAAGTCAATCGTCAAATGAGCAACATAATCAAGAAAATCTGTCTCCTTCCGAGTTGAAAAAGCTGAAAAACAAAGAGCGTAAGGCAAAAAAGCGTGCAGAATTGGAGCAACAAGCAGCCGCTGCAGCAGCAGAAAAGAAGGGCCTCCACCAAAAGTCAAAACAAACAAATAGTGAAGACGGTGACTCCCATCAACAAGATAGTGCCGAGGAACTTGTACCGGACAAATTGGCTTCCACAGCGGAACCCTTGCAACAAGCAATGAAGTTTTTGGAACCCCTCCTTACTCTCGCCGCACACAACATCCAAACTCATATTTTAGCTTATGAAATATATTCGAGAAAAGATAAGCCACTGTTAATGCTGAGAAGTATTAGGAGAGCATTGAAAGTCGATCCAGAGAACGAGACGGTGCAAAGACTGCTAGGAAAATTTCAGGAGACGATGAACTCCAGAGTTACCTCGTTACCTGAGCCTTTACCAGAGTTTATGAAACAGGAATTGGAAAAGGTGTACGCATTTAAAAAGGTGAAGTGATTAGGATATTAGGAACTTTAAACAATTATTAATTATAATCAATAATTATTACGTATTATTATGCTCTTAATTTCTATTAAAAAATATTTCTCACATTGTTGCTACTACTGTTATTATTGTTATCAAGAAACGATCATTGAACTGTTAAGTTTTCTACATAAATAATTTGTTTGCTATATGATGAAAGAATCCACCCAAAAAATATTCTTTGTAATGTGAATGTAAGGTTGTTTATTTATTATTACAAATAAACAACAATTTTTACATAAAGCCCTCCTTTTAAAATCACGATCCTCCTGACTGATAATATTATGTAACGTGTGTAAACATATTATTGTTACTGTATCCAATGAAAAAAGAAAAGAAAATATGGGGAACGAATGAATGGTAAATTATATAAAGTTGTTCAAAAACATATTCGTAAAAATGTCTTCTTCATGGTGCTTTTATGGTGAAACAATTTTGTTTCTATAAAATCTCATGGATCAGGAATTTAATTTGGTGAACTGGAATGATGGCATTTAAAATAAAGTTGTTGCAGCAGATACTATTTTTTGTGAAGAAAATACGTACAGGGAGAAAAATAATAGCTAGTATTTTTACGCTCTCTTCTCAGATAAAACTGAAAGTCTCAAAAAATATCCAACTTTGTTTATTAGATAGGTAAAAAATAGTATAGTCATACTACAACAAATTTTGGTACATAAAAATTTTGTTGAATTATAATAGAACTCGGTTCGTGTAACGTTAAACCCATGTTAAATGTATAGTCATCAAAATGATTCGCAAAAAAACCATCCGCTTTTTTAAATGAATTCCTCCAGTGCGAGCATGCTATATAATAATCATTCATATGTTCATTTTGTTTCTGTTAAGTTTTAAAACTTTATTATAGTGTGATAGCGTACATTAATGTTTATTTATTAGATTTTTAATAGATCTACAAATGGATAAGTTGAGTGGCAAACTTTTACTTTTAGTCAAAACAATGAATAATTAGTAATGTTAAATGTAGTATGGCGAATTCTTAAAAGAAAGCGAATGAAACGACTTGGCAAAGGGATCGGAAAAATATAGTGCACGTTGAATTATTGTGTAATTATTTAGTTGCAATTTTCAAAAATTAAACTGAATTTGGGTATTTTCATTACACCATCTATAATATTTTGGATAGACGAAGCATATTATTATTAGTAGGCTGTTGTTTGTTCAACAAAATTTGTCCATTGAATGTTGTATTTTTAATGGTGATGAAAATAAGTTTATTACTTACATTGTTACAATCTTTACAAAATGTTTTTAAAATTATAATATTGAAAACACAACTAACCGGTAATTTGTTTGTTTTGTTTTTTTCTGGAATTTAATTTATCTTACCGAAAAACTACAAAAATCTACGTCACCCCCTTACCTTCCATTTTTTCTATCATTATAACAACTTTTCTTTTATAAAATCCTCTAGACCATTAGCAGTATAACATTTAACATTAAATTAAAATCAGCATCGATCCTGTAAAATTATATTTAGAATAATAATAAAAATTGGATCAAAATGGTACGATCATCATGAACAAAACAACCAATTTACAATATTTGTAATAATAAATAAATAATCAACAATTACATTTTAACATAAAAGATTTTTATTACAAATTATTTTCCGAATTCAACAATAATATTAATAACAACTTACTCGTTCTTTATCAATTTGTTATAAATTCTGAATAGTATATATGTATATATTATTATTACAACTAATTAATACAGAGACATGCATTTATTATTACTTTTATTCATGTCATGATAATAATAATGAATGAAAATGAAAGAGGTTTATAATAACTTTATTATTATTCTCCTGTTAACTTAGTTGTGTACATATAAGAGTCACTCACTGAGAAAGAGGGAAAAACCAGTAAAAGTTATAAAATAAAATACATATACATACCTAATAATATATTATATATTGTATGTATCCGTACTGTTAATTATACTGCACTGCTGCTTAACTGTAGTAAAATAAACTGGTAAAATTATAGGTAAAATATATATATTATATAATTATAGATATATTGTACGAATAATAATTATTATATATAACAATAATAAAATCTTATTATCTTTGTATTAAGTGATTTTGTAACAAATAATGTACATATTAGATTGCACCTCCGCGAAATCAAGCCAAATAAATGGGACTTAATTCAGAACCTTAAGCATTTATTTCCTTATTATAACATTTCTTAAAATTAATTATACACATAATTAACGCACTATTTTCTTTACAAAGACAACATCATCATTATTCCTGGAACAACAATATGCTATAGAATTAATTGACAAGTAAACAAAATATTTTCAATTTTTAAAATAAATATATACAATACACAGAAAAAAGTCATGTCATCTAGATGATAACTACATACATGTGTATATAATAATATATTTTTAACACAAAATCTAAAATCTACTCCTACAGTGACAAGAAGTAAATCTTTGTAAAAGATGGATTGCATTTCATGAATTTTTTTCTTCAAATTATTCATGAAACACAAATACCCTTTTCTGCAATAATTTTATCTCCTTGACTCTACTAGTAATAATGACTATGCAGGTAAAAGTTGACGTTTTTTATACAATCAAAAACTTTGGTAAGATAACATTTGGCACAAATTTTCTGTGTAATAACAATAATAATAGTTGACTATGAAAACACTCGCAATTCAACCCTCAAAAAATACCCTAACTCACAAAGTACTACTCTTTGCTTGCAAAACACAAACTAATTTTATATTTTACAATTAAAAACCTAAAAGTTGAATTATGTTTTACTTTTCACAAGTAATATATATTTATAGCAAAGAAAGCATAAGTCAAAAAAGTTAACCTCAACCCTACCTACATTACATAACAATGTATTTTTGGTTTATGATTTTTTTTTCTACCCTGTGTGCATCCTGTGTGTGATGTGACCAATATAAACATGGGATGATATATATAGGTAAAAATACATTTTAAAACTACACAGTAAAAATTCCATCAGAATATTATATCATATATCTATCTACCATATTTATATACAAAAAAGCAACGTACGTCCATCTACAAAGATGTATCTTTGAATCCTACAAACTCAAATAACTATTTGCATCATTTCACTAACTTACCAACTAATCAGACTATACGAATACTACATAATATTATTATTATATGGAACAAGTTACTACAGTCATTTGGCATTGCAATTTTGGTGTAATATTATTATTGTATATTGCTATTTGAATGAATAAGGCACTCAATATTCCGAGAGAAAAAAAAATCGCTTGAGATAAGTACACTAAAAATAAGCTAAGATGATATCAAAATAGTCGTTGAATATATTTCTGGCGTCAACACAAAATGACTGACAATAGACCATATATATTGTAGTCAATGAGTATACATTTATATTAAATAGTTGAATCATATCTGAAAAGAAAGCACCGGTTTTGTTGGCTATGGTTGGATTTTTTTGCTTTAAATTTGTTTGTTCTCATTAAAACAAAAATTTATAACTTTACCAGTCTCAATATTATTTTGGATGAAGTGTATATATAATACATATATTTTTGTGCATGAATGAATGATACTATATCCCTTCCTTTGTCTATGTCGTATTTCTGACCAGAAATTAGTTGCACAGACTATTTAAATGCAAGTGGAGGAGAAAGGGGGTGGGGGAGACATAGAAGCAGTAGACATGATCAGTTCCCTTCTGTCATTATTCCCGTTGTTGCTTTTATTTTGGCTACTACTGGAACGCTCATTGTTTTTATTGGCTTTTAGAAACGGTCTATTAATTTCGTTACTATTATGGCTGGAAAATCCCGTGGAAGTAGTAGAAGAAGAAACATTTGTTGTTTTTGAAAGTGCTGCTGCAGCTAACACGCCGTTGTTGTTACTGTTGCTTAAAGAAGGAGATGAAGAGGGGGAAGCGGTGGTGGAGGAAGCTGTGACAGTTGTCGCATTACCAGCGGCACAACGAATGTCACGATTTGTCGGAGAAGATGAACAAGAGGTATACATTTGGGACGTGCCTCCTGTTGAAGTGGAAACGGGAGAAGGTTCGGATGATGATGAGTTATTTATAGCCCCACGGTGATGTTGATGATGATGATGATGCTTTTTCGTGACGACTGCCACGCTACTTCCACTACTACTACTACTATTGGTTAAGGAGGGACCAGATGGCCTGTTGCTTTTCATACATGACGACTCGATGTGCTTACAAAGGTAAGATTTTAATGCGAATAGTTTTCCACAACGTTGGCAAGCAAACGGTTTTTCTGTTGAGTGTGTTTGAGTATGTGCTCGCAGGTTGGATTTGTCAGCGAAGGCCTTGCTACAAATCCCACATTTGAATGGCTTCTCTCCTACGAAAAAAAATAAATTGGGGAAGGTGTAAATAAGCATTTTTATATGATCATCAAAAAAAATATAAATCGTAAAAATATTACGTAGGTACTTATTATGTACATATATATTGCTAGCACATATTTAAATATACCACCACCACCACGACGCAAGGTTAGTTATATAACTACGTATATGACATTATTTATTGCCAACTTACCTGTATGAGTTCGAATGTGACCTTGTAAAAGCCAAGGGCGTGAAAAACCTTTCCCACAATATGGACATTTACAGCCCTGAGTAATTTAAAAAATAAAATAAAAATGTATGATTGATTTTTATTTTCTGAAAAAGAATATGGGGAGAAATAAGACGACTAGTTTAAACTACATTATTACATACCTGGTTGTGAGTTCTGAGATGCATTGAAAATGCAGGCATTGACACATAGACTTTGTCACAATGTGGACACTTCTTGACAGCCGAGGCATCCGATAGAGATCTGTGCGTTTGGCGATGACGGGCGAGATTGCTCAACGTTGAGAATCCTTTTCCACATTCCACGCATCTATGCCTTTGCGATGAGCATACTGATGAGGAGGACGACGGTGAAGGGGAGGAGGCGGAAGTGGATGGCTGAATTGTTACAGAATTTTTCCCATTCCTCATCTCTTTCTCAGCTGGCTTTTTCGTTATTATTATTTTTCCCAACACATCTTTACTACTTTGTTGTTGGCTTTTAATATTGGTAACGTCAGTCTTCTTGTTTTTAATGAAATTACAATTTGTCGTCGTTTTATTAGGCTCGGCACCACCACCGACAGCCATAATAATAGCTGCTTTGCCATTGGAAATTCCCCCACATTCCCTGGCACTAGTGCCACTGCTACTTCCACCTCCACCATTTTTGCTCTTCATCTTGTTTTTGATGTTGTTGATATTTTTGGCTTTCACCACCGCCGACAAAGCTACCATCACATTTTCGTTGTTGTTATTCCTATTATTATTGACGTTATTATTATTGGACGGATTTTTGATGGCCATGGAAGAAGTTGGCGTTGTAATACTATTATTTGTCGGCAACAACGCAGAAGCAGCAGCAGCAGAATGCTGATTGTGATTGCTGCCATGATTTTGATGACTTGGAATTGGTTTAGTGGTGGTGGTGGTGATGGTGGTGGAGGAGGAGGAAGAAGTAGAAATATTAGTCGTCGTACCCGGATTCTCTCCCCGTCTTGGTGTTGTTACTGATGTTGATGGACTGCCTGTTGTTGTATTGCTGACGCTGCTTGAACGAAGACTCATCATTTCTCTTTTTGCAGCTGCGATGCTAACCTATTAAAAAGAAAAAAATATAAGGTCTTTGTATGAACAAACGAAACAAAAAAGATAAAGAAAATATTAAATTTTAAAAATGTTACATAATATTATGCCACGATGAAAGATAGATGAAAAACTGCCAAAAAATATTGCACGTTTATAGCGCAGAGAGAGAGAGCATAGAGAGATGGGAAATGAAAACTAGACGAGGAAAATACGAGAAAAATTAAATGCACAAAAAAACGCACACACTTTTCCTAAATGCTTTGCTTGCTTATATCTTTCCTTGTCGTCATCATGAATTCGTGATATTCAAGTCCACATTTAAAAACTTTTTTATTTTCATTTCATCATCATGCTTATTAACGATCTTATGAAAGATTACACACGGAGAGATTCAATTACAAGGAAAAAGATGGGGAGAATGAGAATACACACCGAGAAAACGTACCTAATGATAGTATTTTCATATAAACATATAGTTTCATTCAAATAAAATGAGCAGATTGGAATATACATTATTTCTCTAATGAAAAATCCAAGAGATAAAAAGTTAATAAAATTCAACATTTGAGCATATATACATTCCGCGAACGAACGAAAAAATGAAGGACGGGCTTTTATGAAGAGAAAGACAATAAATTTATGTCTAAAATAAAAATATTCGCTGAAGAAATGGGCTTCATACATAATTCAATTGGGAATTACAATTACTGATAAATTGGTTTATGCATAAAATATTTAATGAAGAAAATAAATAAAATATCTCGAAAAAGAACATAAAGCGACAATTACATTATAAAATAAACATTTAAAAGACATTCCTAAAAGCTTCGAAAGAGAATGGAGCTATAAATTTTTTAAGTAAAGTGTCAACATTCAAATTCACCCATTTAAAACTCGTCCCGCATTTTCCTAGTTCGAATAATAATAGTAACCCATAATCCAATACTCTTTCAACAACAATACTCAAATCAAATTATTGGGAGATGAAAGAAACAAGACTGCCGACAAAGTGAGAAAAGCCATGTCATATTATTTTTATTTTGTTTTCCATTTTTTATGCGCACTTGTTTTTATACAAATGTGCTTTGTGCATCTGTGTGTATGTTGTGTCGTGGTATGTCATATAATATGCAATTCTTATGCTCACTCACTTGTGCTTATTAAATTGGCAATATTTCAGAAATTATGTATCATCGTCATCATTATCATCATCATCATCGTCATCTACCACTTGTCATTTTGTCACGCAGTCAAGAGAATTTTTGAGATGAAAAGATGATGTCGGTAGTGATGATGAGACGAAGGAAAAAAAATCGGAGCAAGCAGAGATCAGACAATCAGACATGTCTTTATTGTCAGTTGACGAGGCAGTGCAGTGGTGCAAGCAAATAAATCGAGAAAGTTAAAAAGCGTGAAGGCAAATGCATGTTTTACATGGTAAATGAGTTAATAATATTTTAAAGTTAAACATATTTTTTTTAATAGAGTTTTTTTCCCTTACCTCAGCCAACTGTGTCAGATTGAAAAGGTCAACCTTTTTGACGGACAGATTCACTGGTTGCTCTTGTTGAGGTGGTGGAGGAGAAAGAATAAGGTGATTAGTTGGCTCAAGAAAAAGTTGTTGGCGATACTGCTGATGATGGTGGTGGTGAGGATGCGGATAGGTATGACGTTGGCTCTCTTCACTTCGACTACCTTCAATGAATATCCGTTCCTCTTCCACTTGCTGTTGTTCAGCAGCAGCAATGATAAATTGGAGGGGAGATGGGGAAGAAGAAGTCACGCAAGTTTCCATTTTTAGATTATGGTGATTCAGGGTTCCACCTGGGGGTGGACTGATTAGCTTAATTTGATATGAAGATGAGGACGACAAATGATGGAGAGGTGGGGATAATGAAGACTGATGGTGAGTGTGGCTGTTGTTGTTGTTGTTGTGAAAATGATGCTGAGATTGATTACGAAACTGTATTACATTGCCCCGATGGTGATGATGATGATGATGGGGAAAGCTATTATCATCACCATCATCATTATGTTTACTCTTGAAATGTTTTGTGGCTGGGGGCGACCTTTTCTCAATGGTAATGCTGGAACTACCCCCACCACCTCGAGGTGATGAGGAGGAGGAAACAATCAGACTTTTGAAACTGGAGTTTAATGAAGTTGAGCTAACTGTGACTTCAGGCTCCTCCTCTTCCTTAATATGAATTTGTGGAGGGGATGTCAATGATGGGGTACTATTAATGTCACTGTTATTATTATTATTCACCTCTTTCCAGGGTACTGGCGTGATGGTCGTTGATGAGGACAACAGGGGCAACTGAAAGGGTGGAGTTGAATTGTTTAGGAATCGTCTCTTTTTCGGTGCCACGGGATGATGATATCCATTGTTTAGCTTCCCCATGTGTACCCTTTGCTGCTGCTGCTGCGAAGACAAATTATGCTTTCTTGTGTTGTGTCGGTCCACCACCACGGCTGTTGGCAAAGGTGAAAATGACTCATCCTCTGAATACCCACCTGAAGACGACGACGACGCGCTGTCACTGGCACTGCTTCTGCCGTGACCACTGAGGAGGCTGTTGTTGCCGTTACGTTCATGCTCATTCAGTCGGGGTCGCCTACTGCTAAGATCTTGAAGCACGTTGGTATCTTCCTCCTCTTCAATGTCATTCTCCACCACCTCCAACTTGACTTGAGTGGCAGCGACTTCATCGTAGTCGTACCGTTTGTGTGTGAATAGGAATGACTTGGGCATGGTCGGATTGAACCAAAAGGGTTACAATTTTTAAAAAATTAAAATTTTGCTGGTTGAACTTTCACCGTAATAACAAACTTTCATACAAAAGTGTTTCTCAACGTACTCACAACAACCTGTTTTTAAAAAAAATAGAGCAACTCATAAAGCTCTTCGAAATTAGTTTGCTATTGTTCAAGTTATACAAATGGAATCAAATCGATAAACTTTTCAAACGTTCCCAATAAACTCGGCAGAAAGGTTGCGCCGTAAAGTCGTATCGCAGTAGTAGCCTGCCCGCCTTCCACATGACTTATTCACTTCAACTTGTTGAATGACTATATTATGACTTTTATATTCTATCTCTCTCTCTCTCTTCTTCTTCTAGTAAATATCGGATGATTTTGAAATAAAAAATATCTGGCAAGTGGCTTAATGTCACACGTAATATCTGTACCTAAGTAATACACGTAAAGTTTACTTTTAAGTTTTGTTATTCAACAAAGCGGAACAGAACTCTCTGCTATCCTTCTTGGAAGAAAACACACTTGCTACATTAATTTTTCCCCTTCATCTCACTTTTTCGTTGGTAGTAATCATGAGTGTTACAGATGGTCTCTGACTGAAAGTTACATATCTCTACTGACACTCACTCACTCCACTCAACGCCCAAGACGAGGAGAAAACGTTACATTTGCATAAAAAATAGATATATTTTTTCAGTTTTTTTTGGCTCCTTCATCGATAACCTGATAACATAATGCAAATACACAGTTCTTTTACATGATGTTTGCGAGAGTATTTTGGCAGCGTTCTTCGTCTTTTGATGCACAAACGTATTTCCAAACGTACGTCAAACCAACCGGATATGTACATACGTATATATTATGTACACCTATATTTCCACCGCCACTACTACTGCCTGCCTGACTAAAATTATCGGAACAAAAAACTACTACGGCCGATATGATTATTATTAAAATGACTTGCAATTCTCTTCTGCTGCTGCCTCCTGCCACTTGACACGATACTCCTGTTCCAACTCTGCTGGCAACTGCTGTTGGCTCGCCAAAAAGCCAACTGTTGTCTCGACAGCGTCATCACCAACATCCCGAACTTCCTGTGCTTCATGACGAGCATGATGATAATAATCGTGCCACCACCACCACCGCCGATTTTTCAAAGGTTAAACGTGAACCAGCTACGGAGAGAAAAGAAAGCATGCTTGATGTTTGCTGTCTCTCTCTCTCTCTCTCTCTCTCTCGCTTGCTTGCTGAGTTGGTGGACTTTTTCTTGGCTGCCGTTCGTGTTCGTTCTTATAATCTGAAACGCTAAACCACCACCATGCGCACCAGCGGAACAGATTTGAAAAGTGGTTTGGCTTGGCCGTCAACTAACGTCACGTTGTTGGCGTCTCTTTCTTGGAAGAGATTCTTGAAAGAAAAAAGTGGTTGTTTTTGTTGTGCTCTTCTACGTAAGCAGATGACTCTATTTGATAAATTAGAAGGAGTATTTATTCATCTATCTTGCTCTTTTATTTATTTATGTAGAATAATAATTACTCATTTAAATAGTTGGCTAAGCCTCATTTTTCCTATTTTCCTTAATTACAATCTATTTTGCAGGGGAAGAATTTAAATTTATCTTTTTCCTCTGCTATGTGAAGAGCTTGCCACTACTGCCACTATATTGCCATTGGATGGCTATGAATCTCTACTAGATTTGATTTTTATGGGATAATATATATTTTTGGGAATGCGGAGAAGCCAGTGGTGGTGACTGACGCTTTGTGCTGCTGTGTTCTGAAGTAACTGACTAGTTTTGTGTAGTTTGTACCAAGCCAAATGGCACCGAGAAATGGATAATAAGAGGAAAGTATAAGTCACAGTGGGTTTTAAAGCTTATGAGGATTCAGCAGAGGAGTTCTGAGCTAAGATGCTCATCCCTGGCTCGTCGTCAATAACCGACTACCGAGTGGGCTCGAGAAGCAGATACAATTTAAGACGCAAGAGGAGAGGTAATTTTTGACGAAGAAACACAAGAGGAGAGAGAAATCATAAGACGCAGTGAAGTGCACTCCATTTTCTTATTGCAATTACTATCCGAGAAAATAATTGTATACCCATCTAACCTATCTATATAGGTACACATAATACATGCACAATATTTATGCTTGCTTGTACAAGTTTACTTCCCCCCATCTGAGGCATGAGGGTAGAGAGCACGTAGTAGGTGTAATATAAAGTACAAAGTGTCCATGTGGACCAGTGTGGACTATTCAATGAGTGTGCTATTGATGCTATGCGCATTTCAAAGGGGAAGCAAAGCTGCGTACATGCAACATGTTTGCGTCTCTGATTTGTGCATGATGATGGGACATATTTTTTAAACAAATGTTTATGGAGCAAAGATTGTATATAAAAAACCATAATATATGTATGCATATAAATTCATGTACATCCAAATCTAAATCAATAAATGAACTGAACCGCTCGGGATTAGAAGATTTTAAACAATCGGAAAATATGATGAAAACATTTATTAAAAATTTAGAAAATTTACATTACTGGCCAAATTACAGTAATATGTAAATCACAAAAATTAAAGTGCATCCATTGATGCTTACTGATGAAGTGATAAAAAATATTTACAACCAAGAGAAATCAGGGGCTGTACCTGCCTACCAAACTAGTGGATTTCATATGGGCAAATTGGCGATTGTATTAGAGGGGAATTTGTCGTCAAGATCTTTAATTACTATGTAAATGCACGCATTTCAAGCTACATCCAAGAAAGTGCATTTGATTTTTTTTGCAGTTGACGCATGGTCAAGAATTGAGAGATGTAAAACACAAAGGAGATCCTACGAAATAGTAGTCATGAGTGCAAATTTCCCTCTGATACAATCAGCAAGAATCCCAACTTTTTATTTTCTCTACACCACAAGAACCCATGAAGTCTCCTCCTTCTTACATATATATAAGTAATATATTCAACCTCCTTGAGAGAAATAGACATGAGCCGAGGAAAAATTTGTGGGATTAAATGTATGTAATAGTAATTTATTATAATTTATATAGGGACATAGTAACCGACCGACTGTATCTATCTGATTCGAGTATCCATTGGACAAGGTTACCTATTGTCACATAAAGGATAATAAGCTTTCGATTCGCGTCTATTTTAAATTGTTTGTTTGATGTATGCTTTTAAACATTTTTATTTATACTAACTTAATACATATATGGTGAATAGGTATATATACATATTTGTAGGTATATAACGAAATTAACAAGAACATAATTTGCAGGTAAATTTTTCTAATCTGTTAAAAAAATGTAAAGAAATTCAAACTACGACTTCTTTGAGCATGTTATTATTGTAGTAGGTCTGACAAATGTTTTGCCGAAACTAGCTTAAAAATATATCCTATGACTCTAGAGAAACCAACTTGTTAACTGTTTATAAAATCTCTACACAAATAATAATAATATACACATCTATTTACATGCTACAAATCTTATAATGTGCATGCTGATCTGATAATGTATGCATGTACTTATGTTTTAAATCTGCTCAAAGGAAATGAATAAATGAATATGAGTGTATATATGCAGTATCGCATATGGCACTGTCTGTTTATATGCGTACTATCAACTATCGTATTTTCGAACACACACTACCACACCGGGGGAAAATCCAAAGCATGCACATTATTTCTTCTTCTTTTCTCCAAGTTATAAGCATCTATCACCAGTTGCTTTTAAAGTTGTTTGTAAAGTGACACACATGTGAGCATCTATAATATTCACATGCATTTTACGTTGTATCTTGCGTGGAGCCAGAAGAGTCAGTAGTTCCGAAAGAGTATCCTGTGCTGATGTCCCTTCTTTTCATATGCCAACAACACTTACTTCCCATACAATCATAAAGCCTGGAATGAATGTAGGTATGCATGCACACATCCGACGTAATATTATGTCTATTCATCCATACCATAACCCTCCGGGAAAGATGTGAAATGTGAAAATAAAAGTAAATTAAGTACATGTGGTATCATCCTCATCATCTGAATAATTTCTTGTGTGAGAGACATAGTTTCTTCTACTTTTTCTACAAGCTACAGTGGTAGTAGTAGAGAGTCGCCGTGAGTGGTCTTCTTTCATTTTCCTCCCCAGCCGAACAAATTTTCTTCAAGAAAAAATTAAACAAGGGGACAAAATATCTTGAAACACACTTGTGTGTGTGAGAGAGATATGAGGATGATGTTGACTATGACTCAAAAGGAAAAAAAAAATTTTTTTTGTGAGGGAGGATGATGATCATAATGAGTCTTTCCTCCGTCCGTTCGTCCGTGTCCAAATGCCCATATTGTATTGCACTACATCTGTGTCTTTACTACTATAATGAGAATTCATGCACTTATGATTTTTGTACCTTATGCACCCAAAACACCCAAATGTCTTGATGTACTGACAGATATAAGATGAATACGTACGTACATTATGTTCCCTGGATAGTCTGTTGCAGATGGAAAGGATGAATCAGAAGAACGGTATAAACACAAAGACTTGATTTTTTTGGTACGTGTGTGTTTGGATCATAGAATGAATTGATGTTCAACCCATTCCAAAAAATATATATATAAACGTGAAAGAAAAAAAAAGGTTGTGATGATTGAGTTTATATAAGCGGATATTTTGTATATTACCACTAGTACTACAGTGAATAGGTTGTAGGTATGAATGAATCAGAGCTGTGTGGATTAACAAGTTGTCCAAATTGCCCGGATTAGGGATTAAAGATTCCAGAAATTTGGATTAATCCTGGATTACGAATTAAATTAATTCTTAACAAATTCTTTGAAATTCTTGACAAATGTTCGCAACAGTTTATATGTACATAATTTAGTCAACCTACCAAATAATATGCTATTTTACACAAATACAGTATAATTTAATTTTTATCCAGATTTTTTTCTCCTTTTTTACATGTTACAAACAGTGCTAACATTTCCGGAAACTTTAACAAATGTCAATTTTTTCAAAATCTTTTCATTTAAAGTATAAAGGAACTCGACATTTCTTGCACCAAAAGGCTTACTACAATCGAGTTGGAACTTTCCATTTTTACTGGTTAAAATCAATTTGTCTTATGGAGAAAACGATATTAGAAAGACATTGGCTTTTGTTAATTCATTTCTTGCACCAAAAGGCTTACTACAATCGAGTTGGAACTTTCCATTTTTACTGGTTAAAATCAATTTGTCTTATGGAGAAAACGATATTAGAAAGACTTTGGCTTTTGTTAATTTATGGAATGATTTGTTGTCGCCTATCTTAAGTCACACTGATGATAATTGTAGTCTGAGAATTTGTTTGTAATTTTCAGCACACAGTTCGTAACAAAATATTATGACAAAAAACGTACAAATAAATTCATTAGGATTAAAATTGGATTAAGCTATTAGGGCTAAAAATGCACATCTGGAATAAATGATAAGGGATTAAAGCATTAAAATTTAGTACTTAAGATTAGGATTAGGGATTGATTAATCTAGATTAAGGGATTTGAATTATTAATCCCGGATTGACACAGCTCTGGAATGAATACATAAATTGTAAAATTGCGTGTAAGACAAACGATGTACTGATTGAAAGAGCGCGTTTCTCTCTTTCTCTCGCACTCTTTTCAATTCTTTTCAAGCAAGGAAATATAAAGCTTCAAAACGTCGCGGGTCAAAATAAAACCGGAAATCACTTCAAATGAAATGGATAATGAAATTTATAGTGGGTTTCTTATATGAAGGAGATTGAGTCTATATGCACATGTATAGAATAAATAGTTGTAAATGAAAATTTGAACGTATATTAAAATAGAGGTACATGAACATGACATCACATTTTACTTCACTTTTTAACTAATTGTAAGTTCACTACTATTCAAAGTAAAAAAGACATGCAATATAGGTAGGAACGAAATTATATTTGAATAATATGAATGACTGAATTTGAAGGGATATCATGAAGCTGAATTTCGAGCTGAATTCAGTTTACTATTCAAATTGAGTGTTTATTCAGGATATTTTACAGTTTTATTGTATGTGTGGGTGGTTTATTTCATCCACTCCGAATTTTTAAAGGTTGTTGCACAGTTTTCAGGACAAAATTTACGATTATTATTATTATAGAATGACGATAGCCTTGAAATAGTTCATTGCTTTTTTTTTACTGTTGCTCATGTCTCAATCTTTTCCGTATGTAATGAGTGATGATGAGCGAGGAGGCGAGAATGAGACCTTGCATCTTTGATTACGAATAAAACACACATGCACAAATGCATATCCGCATTAGTCGCAAATTTCAATTTGATTCATGGCTAGGTGGGTTAAGTTGCGGTTGTAGCGGTACAGTAAGTCAGCAGTACATTGTGGATTGTTTTTGCTGAAAAAAATTCTGCAAATATATAACTCCCAAGCAAAGCTTCAAACATCCTGAATTTCTCTAAATGTGAAAGTACATGTTTTACTCCCACTCGTGCTGCAAGTTTTTGCAACAAAGGATGACATACTGTTTAATATTTTATATCTGGAACCAGCGTTTATTTCACATAATAAATACCATTATCACTTATCAACAAAAATATCACCATTATTTTTTTTCTGATGGTTTTGCATTTTGATGCATGTGGGTTTACCACAACTGGGGAAACTTTCCTTGTAGCATTTTATGGTCCCAAATAAATCGTTCTATTGTGCATCATGCATGACATATTAATATTATGGCTGCACCANGGCTGCACCACACCCGAAAGCCCGGGTCCTCTACACATACAAACAAACATACCTTCGCCATATGTCTCAAAGGGTCAATGGAAAAGGGTAGCTGAAATGAATGATGTTTTCAAAAAGTGAAGCCACCATGAGTTGATGAGTTTTGAGAATGAAAGAGATACTCTGTATTTTCTTACACTTACTTCTACTTCAGTCTTTCTTGAATGTACAAAAAAGTCGTCCTCACCACTTTATCCATTTCCATTCGGTATATATTCACAGTGTTATACTTAGAACAAGAACAAAGATGATAATAATAATAATAATAATAACATAATAACGTTCGCGCGACACTTGGTCTAGAGGATTTCTTCACTTCCGTAGAATTGCTTTTTTTTGAAGGGGGATGAGCAGACCCAAAAGATAATAAAAGGAAGACGAAGACACTTGGTCTGTTTATGTCTGGCTTAAAAGGAATGTGTCATCGTCATTATTTTCATGAGAGAGGAAAAGTAGAAGAGACATTTTCAAAAAATAAAAACCAAAACTAATAATAATGATGCAGGGGGAAATGCAACCGAACCGAACCGGGAAACAGTTAAGCCTTTTCTAGGGATAATATGAACCAGGGATGCAGCACAGCAACAGTTGCAGTTGTCAAAAAGGAAGAGTAAATGTTTTCCGGAACAAAAATCTCTATATACTTACCCTCATATATACTAGACCATACATTGAGCAGAGGGAGATCATTGATCTCTCTTCCTACGAAAAGGAATCCCTACCTACCTATCCAACAACTTGAACCACTTCAAAAATGCAAGTCAAAAAGCTAATAAACAAAAGGGCTGCATTGTTAAAATCCTACCAATGTTGGTTTATTATATGAATTACGAAGAAAAAAAAGGACAATATGTCTCCTTATTTCTGTTTCTAATGTATGTACATTGTACATGTATCCCGGGTAAAAATGATGAGACTGTGTGATTAGCGATGTACGAGGAATATATACCCATAGATATGTCGACTGTCGATACCCGCATTTCTTCATGGCATTTTTTTCACAATTAAAATGAATGGATGAATGAATGTTTCAATGAATGGAATTATTTATGTAATATAGAAATTATAATGAATGATCTCCCGTAAAACAATATAATAATAGCATCATGTGAAAGTCAGTATATATGGGCAAAATATAATATAATATTTTCATTTTCTGTCCCTGTCCAAATAATGTACCATCTGGAACAGCTGCGGGTTTTACAGGGCGCATCCTTATCATCTTGAACATCATCATCGTCATATCTTTGTTCGATCTTCATTCTCCACGTAGTTTAGTTTTTTTTGTTTGAAAATATATTATGAATGATATATTATGTGTACATGTTCTTCTCTTGCTGGCATCCTCCTCTTTAAAATTAATAAACTCTTGTAAAAGTTATAAATAAGGATTATTAATAAAAGTACGCGCAAGTAAAACTATAGCTGTACGCAGCAACCATTCACCTCTGTTAATCCATATCCCCTGTAGGTAAGGAAGGACAAAAGTAAAAAATGTTCCTTGCATGCCTAAGACATTTCGACTATGAAATATTTATATATATGAAACTTGCCATAGGTTAAAGGTTAAAACGTTCCCTCCAAGATGGAGGTGCTTGGCTGGTTAACAAACAAG
>JAHZNC010000475.1:0-31631 GCA_027744095.1 Zhuqinia jingwanae | reverse complement strand
TTGAACTTTTTTTCGGAGAAAGTAAGAAAAAAAGTAAAGTCTGCATCATTTTGAGAATGTACGTTTGGAACATGGTAAAAAACTTAAAACGAAGCATGTTATTATTATTTTTTTATGAAAATTGAATAAAAAAAATATGGATAATAAAATGGGAATAAAGTTAAGTGAAAGCTTGTACTTTGAGTGAAATCTTAAGTGAATTGAAATGCTACATTTCAAGGATATTTTTTTCTTCCATGAAAATTTCCACTAGTTTTATAGCTTTTAACGTAACATAATATACCTACCTATACATCCATACACTTATACACATGCAACATACATGCGCATGACAAAAAAAACCTTCAGCCATCAAACATGGCTTTTTACACAGAAACACAATTTAGCAAGATGGTCATGCCAATTTCTAAGAAATTGTACATATATTTCAGCAGCCGATTTACGAGAAAAACTATTAAAAAATCATATAAAACGTCATCACATCATAATTCCAGATATATCCCATATTTTTCTGAAAGGGTTCACCCAAACCATCATCATCATCATTGAATTAAATAGGCTAGTATGGCATGAGAATTTATTTTGCTTAATAACGCAAACTGAAACGTTTTTAAGACAATACAAAATGAGTATACTAACAAGGAAGTGGAGAAAAAAAAATTTACGTGCCAAAAAACCAAGAAACTCAATAAAGCTGTCAAATGTAACGAGTTTTCTAGTGCTGCTCCTGCTCCAGTTAAATTAGCAAGACAAGAGCTTATGGCGATAAAGGTATTATTACTATTGCTGCATAATATGCTTTTTTCTTGTACTCATTTAGCTAATGATACTGAAAAAAAACTAGAAAAAAAGAGTTTGGTAGTAAAACAAGTAGAAAGAAACCAAATAGTAATAATGAAACCAGCAGTAAGTCCCTTGAGCGTTTTCTATCAGGATATGTGCCTAATTCTACCTTCATCAAAGCAATATTTCTTTTTTTATTTGATGGCTGCTCCTGGTGAGCTTTTCTTCTTTTCTGAATGCATTTCCTCCTTATATATATTTTTGCTACTGCTATAAATGTCATTTACAAAATATTCAATCACTCAGGAAACCAAAGAACCGTTTTATCCCCTTTTCTTATTTTATGACCAATTTTGTAGCACACCAAACAAGGAAAAAGCATGATCGGAATTGATAAGCATGTAATAATCAATGAGTTTGTTGGGATTTTATGGCTTTGCAAGAACATGAAATTCCTTTTGTGTAAAAATACAATAAAATTGAAAATCCATCAGAATTATTAAATTTTTAATTTGGTGTACAAAAAAATCATTTCTCCTGAAGTTAAAGAAAAACGAATAATGTTCTACTTTTCGCTAAAAAAATATATAATCTGAAATACTACAGAAAATACACTGCAATTATTCAGGTATATTTATCCATAATTTGCTTAGGAATAAATTTTCAAACTATAATTTGCAAGTTTTTCAGCAAAAGCGAAAAAAAACTTGAAACCGCCTGATCGCTTTTTTCCCCTCTCTATATGTCTGCCACTTGACAGCACATTTCCCCTCCCCATACCAATTTTTAGGCTTACACTAAAAAATCATAAAAACATTTCTGCTAACGAATTTTTTCACTGTAAAGAGCATGGAACATTTCTGGGGAAAAAAGTGGGACAACCCGTGTCGGTCGACAATTTTTTTTTCTCTCACTCCTTTTCCCTGTTTCTTCTCGTTAAAATATTTTTACTGCTTAGAACTACAATGGCGGGTTGAAAAAGTTTTCTAGTTAGTAATGCGGTTTTCAGCAGCAGCAGCAGCAGCAGAGTTTTGGGTTTTGTAATCATCACGTAAAACGAATACGAAATCGGGTATAAAAGAATGAACAAGCAGAAAAGCAAGGTACATACGTACGCTACATGCTCAATCAAAAATAGGTGGTTACTTAAATACAAAAAAGAGAAAAAGAGAAAAAAGAAAGAAGCTCAAAAAAATCCTGATTTGCTTTTTTACTGGCTAATTTACACATTTCCACCATCTCCGTTTTTTATTTCATTGGGGAAAAAAATCTGTTCAAATTACAAATGGAAAAAGAATTGTATAGCAAGTTTTCGTGTGTTTTTATTTTTGTGTGTAACGGACATTTTTAGGCCGTCACAGTAAAACGGTCTAAAAAAAATAAGCTTTGTGGATTTTGTGGATTGACATAAAAGAGAAGAGGTATAAAAACTGGAACGACTAAATGTATAGCAAGTGTTCCTTAAGTTGATAGTTTTACGTTTTTTTACTACCAAAAAATGTGACGACGACAGTCGAAAAGTTGAAATAGGTTGATTTATTGTTATTTTATAAATAATAAAAAGGAGCGACCAAGAAAATGTTTAAAAAAACAAATACAAGTTTATACCTTTAATCCAATCATCATCGTCATCATAAAAAAATCATACACAACGTCATTTTTAGCTATGGTTTTATAGTTTATTTTTATTTTTTTAATTAAATACATACTTCCAAATTTACAGTTAATTATTTCTTTACTCACACGTCATCATACTATTTATTTTTTTTAGTTAAGCTGTTTTATTTTGTTTACTGTTTTGTGAAATGATGGATTAATCACTGAGCTATCAAAAAGGAAAAAAAAGTGATGAATATTTTGCAGCTTTTACTTTCAGTGCCCTGTTTGTGTACTCCTGGTTATTTTTTTTTTGCTGTAATATTTTGACTTGAGGTCACATTTATGTCAGCAGTTTTGAAACAAGTAAAACGATTATAAAAGGATTAATTATTAGTTACATATTATCCTACGTGAATAATTGCACTACGATAAATTATTATACGACACACAATTATGCGTTGTAATAATCCAGTCAAAACTTTTGAAATAATATCAAACAAATGCTGTCAAGAGTTTTTTTTACTTGTCTGGTTTCTTGATAAGCAAAGCTGATTTATGTTCTGTTTTGTTTTTGAGATTACTTCAAAAGGTCAAATGTAGGTTTATATATACTTTTGTAAAAAAGAAACCGGATCGTGTTTTAAAACGCGACTTTTTTCTCTCTCTTTCTCTTTCTCCACTGAATTTTGATATCTAGACTATTGTACTAAATGAGAATCTGAACCCGGGTGTCTATCATCAAACAGATCATTTGTACATTTTACAGAATATTATGTTTCACATAGATGCCAGAAGATCAGACGTTGCATTTTTTTTAATTGGGTTTGACATTATTGAAATGGAATTTTTGGGTTTTTTATTATTCTACACACGTACGCTTTATCTTTTAGTATACCCTTTAGAAATAGATTGCACTTACGTAAAAACGATCAAAGACAAATATCCATAATTTTTTATTTTAAAAGGTCAATGATCCCCAGGATAAGTACACTTACTTCTGCTGCGACTCCCATCACAGCACATTATATCCCCAATGCCCAACTGCTTCTTAAAATAGACAAAGGTGAAAAGGTGAAATGAAGGTATTGTCGTCATAAGAAAAAATCATCAACATTCTGTCATAAAAAAACCATACCATTTAGGTATTTTTTTTAGGATTGTCTGAGCTGTTTCCGGTTTTTCTTTTTATCTTCCCACTTGGGATTCTCTTTGACAAAGAAAGGCAGAGACAGATTTTTAGCAAAACAAATATCAGTCTCTTTGTTCCAACTAATATGACATTTGTTTCAAGCTACTTCTTCGAACAACCCACCCATACATACTGGGCATAATAATAATAATAATAATAATATTATAATAATACGTTACTCATATTATTGCGTAAGTGTACAATATAACTTTATATTTTAAAATTTCAGCTTTGTTGTCGAGCTAAAACATAGACAGAGGAGTTGGTGGAGTTGTATCTCAAGGTTCACGTCAACCGGATCACACATATTTTCATTATTGGCATTCATATTAATCACATTTCAGTATTAAAATGAAACTACAGAATTTATTCTTAAAACTTATGACAAAAAGTTTTTTCAAAATTATTATATTAAAAAGATTTATAATCCTGCTGAACTGCCGATGAATACACATTTTGTGTAAAACAATTGTTATATTCCCTGCTGCTCTTTTTAGTTCGTCTCCGCAGCATGGATGTTTTTTTTTCTTTGAATCTTTTTGGTAGGTATTTATTATTACCCTAAAGCAAAGTCATGTTCCAACGATTATTTACTATGAATGAGTCAATAAAGTCGTGCCAATGTTCATAATCGCCTGGAGAAAAATATAAAAAAATATTTTTTTCTTGTTGGTTCGTATTTACATTTTTTTTGTTTCATTTTCCCGAAATCAGACATTTTTCTTTAACATTCGATCTGGAAAAAAATACAGCATGAAAGTGACAGTTTTTTGACCTGCACAGACACTTATAAATCCACTTTTGCGAATTCTTGATGAATGGCGATGATAAAACTCGGCAGAAAACCAGAAAAGGGTTCTTGGGTTCTTTTTTTCTGTGTAGTTACATGTATCTAACCTTTTTTCTTATTTTTTCTTAATACACACACAATTTCAACTTAATTTTCTTGTCAGAAATATAAAAAAGTGCAATAATACAAGGTATATATAGACATTCATATTATATGAAAGGATTTGTTGATACCGAAAGTTTTTTGTGCCTACGTGCCAGCAATTCACAGCACCAAAAAAATATTGTGAATCAAGAGAAACCAATCAAATGAGAGAAAAATAGCTTGTTATTAGAAAAGGGGACACCAAACGGAAGTTGTGCGCAGGAAGACGTGTACATACATATATTTATGGTTTTGGGCGATATGGAGAGTTTACCACGCACAAAAATGAGGTGGCAAATAAATGAATGAAGCGTGTGTGAGCCCAGAAAAAAATAGTTGGAGATGGAAAAATGAAGGTAGTAGTAAGAGCCGAGAAGAAATAAATATTATTGACTACAGGAGGAAAAAACATGATTTAGCCCTAAACTTTAACAGTTAATTCTGTGATGTTTCATGGGTTGAAAGTCAGTCGCTGATCACACTTGGCTTGAGAGTATCTACTGACAGCGCACGATCCCAGTCCTCAAAAATATGTTCTAAACGTCGTTATACCCATACATACAACGAACCACAGAAAAATGTAACTTAATATGTTATATATATATACATATTATGTATTTAAACTACTACTTTAGTTATTATTCCCTTTCTGTTAATAACAAAACGGCTATAAAATGCTTTACATGGAAAAGTACAACGTGGAACACCCCAATAAAAGATGCATAGATAAAGAGGTCAAACAAGACAATTTCCTATTTTACTGCTTGCTACTGCATTACTACTTTCTTTTCCAAGAGAAGGAGCACGATGCAATAAACTCTCAAGACNTAAAGAGGTCAAACAAGACAATTTCCTATTTTACTGCTTGCTACTGCATTACTACTTTCTTTTCCAAGAGAAGGAGCACGATGCAATAAACTCTCAAGACCACACACACACACCACCACACACTACAGCAGTACACATACGTTGTTGTCTTCTTCATCTTTCTTTGCGAAAGTTATGTGTTTGCAATCCCACCTTCTTCCTATTTACACATTTTTTATTGTAATGTGTGCCATAATAATATGTATTATGTATACATACCAAAAAAAGCATACCATTTCAGCATACATATAGAGAATACACATTATTATTACTATGTATGCATATATCTGCACTATTTGTGTTTGTGTGTGTGTACCCAATTCCCTCATCTTCACTTCCAAAAAAAGATATATGTTTATAGGTAACAATTGAATATGTATTTTGCGTGAAAGAAAAGTGCATTTACAACAGTAAAGTAGCCATAATTTACTTGAATGGCATATTATAATGTACATCCCACCATATCTCAAACATACAAGAACTACTTACAAAACACAAGATTCTTTTTTTTTGCTTTGCAATAAACTCCTTTCCTCCTTCAACAAAAAAACCATCGCTTTCTTCTTTACCACACATCTTTTTGCCCACCCAACAAACTTGCAATTTTTTTCCTCTCTTTTCCTTGCCAGCAAATTCATTCGCCGATTTCACAAGCAAAAAAATTGCAAAAAATGCCTAAAAAATTCTTTCCTTTCAGACTGAATTTTTTAGTACACTATGTATGTAGCCTATAGTCTCCTTGCTCTGGCATATGTAGCATATTGTCAGCAGCATGTTTACTTATTTTTATAGACATACATACAATATGTGTGATATGTATACACTTATCATTACTTCTACTACTACTACTACTATTATACAACCATATTTATATCCGGCGTAAATAAACCCATCCAAAGGCAAAAAAAGGATTGGGAGAGATATGCACTTCACTTGACTAAGAAGAGAGCTAGAGAGATATCTACACTACAGACATAAGTACCCTCCGGTAGAAAAAGAGAAAAAAAAACTCATCCAGAATTTTTTCTCCGTTTCACTTGCTTTTCTCTCTCTCTCTTCTTTCCTTTTAGCTGAATACTATACTCACAAACTATTCTGCTATGCTGTTGAGGAGGGGGACCTATAAACCATTGAACGGGTTGACCCGGATAAATAAAGCGTGAGCAGCAGGAAATATATCATTTGAAATGTATGAGGAGTAGCAAGCAGTAGCTCTGCTCCCTTCTCTCTCTCTCTCTCTCTCTCTCTCACTCTCTTCCTTTTTCTCGCCATTTTTATTATAGATAGCTTGCCATATACAACTAAAGCCTATCCCATTCAATTTGAAAGGGAAAGTAATTCTTTTGTTAGTTTGCTGTAATTCACTGTAGAATTTCATCGTTTTTTTTAATGCTCTTGCTGCTGCTACTGCCATACGTTCTCTAGCCCTTTTTTATTTCCGTTACGAATCTCTTCACGTTCACAGAAGGAACAACAACAAGCGACAACCTCTCTCTGTATATAGTATCCTTTGGTAAAAAAATGAATTGTTATTTGGGTGGATATGTGCATAGAGAAGATGCTGAAAAAAAGTTGGTGCTTGTGATGATGATGATGATTTTTGGCAATGACGGTGCAGCTGAATGCAGCACAAGTCCATTGGTGGCACTGGTACTACAAGAAGAAGCAGAAGAAGAAGAAGAAAAATTGAATAAAAAGCACAAGAGATTTTGTTCGTATTCTCTCTTGTCTCCGATGCTTTTGTTCCTTGTTCCCGTACCATCATCGTAACCAATTTTTTTTCTTCTCTCATAGCAAAACATAGTTCACTACTTTCACTTTATCCTGTTTTATATAAGCATACATTCATTTATTGACAGATGTATATCATGGCCACTTGTATAGGCATTCTATTTATAAGCTTATATACATGTATATATTCTAGTGCATATGCTACCGGTCTACCAAGTTCACATTCAACATTTTCACACGCAATCCATTACATTTACGTAAGGCGGAAAAGACAGGAAAAAAAGTATTTTTATTGTGACAGATGCTCTTTCGCTCCTTTGTTTCTTGTGCCTTTCATGTACTAGCTACAATCCCCCCCCCCAAAGTGAATATACGATATGTTGGCATGGCATATGCATCATTTTCCATATGACAGGGTCAAATAAGGTAGCTATGCATGTGAAGACAAAAAAACTGCATTAAAAACTTATTACTACTGCAGAAGAAGAAGTACAACAAAAATTCATTCTTTTTTCATACTTCTTTTCCTCTACTTTTTTTATAATAGTCAGTTCGGAAGTTGTAGAGAGAGAGAGAGAAAAAAAAGAGTAGGTCGATTGGAATAACTCTTGAGAGAGAGAGAGAGTATTTTTTCTTTGGGAAAAAAAGTAGGAAAGAAAATGGCATAAAAAACAAAAGAAATATGAAATGAAATGGGGGAAAATATAGATGCATATTTTTTTATTTCTCTAGTTTAGTTTTTCCCATATTATATTTGTATGTGTATGCGTAATATTTTTTTGACCAGATATAATGCACACATAAGAATCCCTTGTGTGATATATTCTATGTATGCTGCCTGCCTAGTTTAAAAAAGTAAAGGTAAAAAAAGTTAATAAAATGGATTGCAATAATATGCAATGCAATGAAAAGCAAGCAAAAAAAAGGAAGAAGTAAAAAAAGTTTTTCATGTTAGTTTTTTGTAGCCCTTTTCATCTCTCTCTCTCTCTTTCCACCTAGGAGAGAGATGGAGAATATTCTACTTGTAAGTCTGTGTGTACGATGCGATTATTCAAGTATTATTATTCCCAAAAGCTATGAAAAATATTTCTATTGGAAGAAAAATATGGAAAGAAGTAGGTCCCTCCTCAAAAAAAAAACTTGTATCTACGTTACGTAGATTAGGTGTATATTATTCTATATATGTGTGTGTAGCATATTGTATGTATGTATAATATGCAGCGTAGTAGTTTTCTGACAGTAATAATCGATTTTGTGTGTGTGTGTGTGTGTGTGTGTGTGTGTGTGTGTGTGTGTGTGTGTGTGTGTGTGTATGTGTGTGTGGATTGTGAAATGGAGAGAAAAATGGTTTCAACACTCAAAATACATTGTAAATATATATGCTTTGCCACTGTATATATGACTCCGCAAAGAGAGGAAAAAAATAAAGAGCTTTTTTTTTATCTTCGTGGAAAAAAAAATATCGTAGAAAATATTTTCGATTTCCTTTTCTAGAACTTTAATAGAAAACAAACCACAGAAGAAAAAAAAGCAAATATACAAGTTTTTTTCTCCTTCTACTTTCTACACATTTTAGGATTGAGGATTGTTCTTCCTGGAGTCATTTAAGTCAATAGTAATAATAAATAATAATAATAGCACAAGCAGGTGCTTATAGTAGCATATTTTTTTGGCTGTATATGTTATTGTGTATTTTTTTCCTAGAATTATCATCACGTTTGCCCTAGAAATGAAAATAAAAATGCAATTTAGGTTTGTGATAGGGAGTCGAGTGTGAATTGCACGTACTCAACACAAAAACAAATAAGTGAGTATATTTGGGCATACATAATATGCGGTGCCGTGACCAGGGTCAGTTTTATTTAACATTTTGAATCCCATAAGATCATCATCACCGTATCTACCATATCATCATCACATCTTCAAAAGCAGCAGCAACACCGACATGGTTTTATTTGCACTCGATTCTAATTTCCATTCTCTTTTGAAAAATAATATTTTTGCACGCTTTTTCAACACTCAAAAGAGTACCTACACTTTTCCTTTTTAGATTTTCATCGCTACTATACTTTTACCACCACCACTACTACTCCCATTATTAAAAATTAAAGCTATATTGTTCTCTAGAAAAAAGGCTTTTATGTACTATACTTTTTTGTAAGAGTTCACTTTTTGCATGCGCATTTACATTCGCACACTTGTTTGTATAGTATGTGTGGAGAAGAATGCATTAATTAATTAATAATTCAGGTTGTTAGAAAGTGGCACTAGCAGAAGTAGCACTCGACGCAAAAAAAAGTAGGCCTGTTTTACCGACTTAATCCAACCAGGCTTAAAGTTTTGTTTATTCCTCTTCTTCTTCCTCCTCCTCCTCCTCCTACACCATATTATTATACATAGGTAAATAGTATGTTGCCTTGCAAAGCACGTTGGATGAAAATTAAATTTTCAGCATTTCCACCATAAAGAATGGATGTATGTATATGGGTCACATAAGGTTAAAAATCTCTCTTTATATGAATGCATAATATATTATTATATTACAATCTACCTGGTATGCGATAATGCGATAGATCTACATATATCCCATTAATGGCAAATTTAATATTCATTCATTCACTTTCATCATATTTTTTTCTCCATGCATTTCAATACTCTAACATTTTGTGTATCTTTATAATATTCATAATTTTATTGTGCTCTATATAATATGTATAACAACCAGTTTTTATATCCCATTTTCTCTTTTCTTTATCCTTCCCTCTTTTGCATTTATAATAGCCAGGTAGACAAGCATTATCATGCTCATAATAATCATCACCTTTATTCCTTCAATTGAAAGCATAATAACATGTAAAGTTTTTTTTGATAAGTTGAAGCAAGATTTTATGCTAAGCATGTGTCTGACATTACCAGGTTTTACATACCTTTCAAAGTATTACACTTTTGATATACATAATAATATTATTATTTCTAATGAGCTATAATCATAATCTAATATTATTATAGTACTACAATATGTATGTTTACAAAGGTAAAAAGTAGGTAGGTGGTATACGTTTGTTGTATGTACCTACGTACACTTTTCCTTGAAGATGTTGATGACGCGTGAGTGTGTGTGTGTGTGTGCAAGCAAACTTGGGCTACTACTACAGTTGGTGAGAAATGAATTAAGACTCATGTCTCTCATATCTGTCAGAAAAGTCAGTGAAATAAATAAAATGGCTTTTCTCTTCTTCCCCTTCTCCTTCTTCTTTCAACATCTCTGCTAAGCAAGCTAAAACTCTTTCGTTTCCTCTCTGAAGCAAAACCGCTAGGAAATTCTCGACAGAAAATCCCAAATGATTTCCTCTTTTTCTTTCATATTCAAAGCATACAAGCATACCTACATGCATGATATAACGCTTAAAGGCAATTTAAATAGCAACCTTGTTATTATTATTATTATTTTGTATACTCTTTGTGTCTGCATTTGAAACAAATGTAGATATTATTCACTTTCTCTATACACAAGCTTTTCACCTTTTTTTTTGGAAAACTTGAATAAGCAGAGACTATAGCAGTTCATTGTTTTATCTTTACACAATATCCCCCTTAAACATAAACATAATAATATTGCGCCTTGTTCCCTTCCCGTCAGCATCTTATGTTCACATCACCTCACCACTTATCTATCCATACTCTTCTTTTTTTTATTCTGTCTATTTACCCATTTTTCAAAAGGACAAGCAAGGACAACGCACTTTTCTCCACTTTCCTTCTACAAAAAAAACATGTCCAATCTTGTTAGTAGGTGGTATGTTGTAAAATGAGAAAAAAAGGGAATAGGAAATGATTGTGATATACATATTATATTATAGCTTTCACAAAAAAAACTCAAGGCTCTATAAATACATACACGCATCCCAACAGCACTTAAAATAGTAAGGCCAACTTGTTTATTGAGCACACACTCAGCCCACACAGTACAGAGAATGGCTTGTCTGCCTACCTTCCTTTTTATACCTACACCTCACCGCACAGCAGCAGCAGCAGCACCCATGCCTACATAATATGCATTTGCCTACCTGGTTGTTGTTTTTTTTCTCATTTATCTCTTGTGAACATATGACTTTCGCTGTGTTTAGTCATATAATAGCTCGCAATTAATGTTCAGTTACACAAGTCAACTCAAAAGCTCAACTCTCAACTTTTATTCACTTAACGCGTTTTTGTCTTCCTCATCACACAAGCAAACAAAAGCAAAACAAGAAGAGTGAAAGAGAGAGAGAGAGGGAGAGAGAGGGCTGTAAACGAAGTAGAGTCTGTGTGTTTTTTTTTTGCTGGAAGCCATTTTACTACATATCCGATTTACATGGCTTTTATAGCGAGAAAATTAAATTACTTTTTTTTACTCGCCAGTAATAAATGGGGATGTTGTTGGTGGAGTACTCATATATGTAAATAGGCTATAGTATACCGGTAAGAAATAAACAAGTAGGTGCCACCAAGTTTGGCTGTCATTGTACTTTTGCCTCTTTACTCACACCATTTCCTCATTAATAGTATAATATATACCACCTATACATACCTATATCGACTTTTGTTACATTTATAAAACACAACTTTTTGAAATGTTTATGGGAATTATGCAAGAATTTATAATATAATAATTGTTTTTTTTCTTTTGTGTGTACTTTTGACTTGTTTGTGAAGTCCAACGTAGAGCGGTATAGGTGCAAAAAAAGTTTCAAACAAAAGTATGCAAGTATAATAATACTTTGTAGGTCAGGTGCGGTAAACAAGGTGAGCTTTTGTCAATTAATTTGGACTCATTCACGCATATTTTATTTATTTACACCACACGGAAGGGCGCATTTTTGCACAAAAAACATCAAGCCTGTTTTTGTATCCATAATATATCTCCATTTAACTACATACACTCGCACTCGCATGCATGTAATTTGAACTTGATTCTGCAGATATGCGATATGCTTACGCAAACGCTTTTCATCCCACTTGGTTCCTGTAACTAATTTGGCTCTGCTCCTTCTCCTTCAAAGCCCCTGCAATATGACATAAATATTTCTTATCTGATGCAGAGTGATGATTTAATCCTCTTGCTGAAATTGAGAAATACCTCTCGTTAGAAATCTCAAGGATTTATTTGAAAAAACACACATCTCTCTTTAATGATAATAGACAAGATGGTGATGAATGATTAATAAGCACGTGTGTGTTTTTTTAGCAATAGCAACAACAGCAACAGAGGCTCAGAAGAAGCAAAGTTTTGACATTGACCACAAGATTAGAAACCTAAAAAAAATCTCTTCAACCTTGTGCAAAAGCTGTTGGTATAATATTTTTTTTATTATACTTTTCCTTAATTTTTTATTAGATGCGGCTCTCTGTTAATGCTCATATTTATCGTAGCGTATAAAAATAAACCGACTATATTTTAGTTTGGCAGTAAGGTATTAAGCTGGCAAAATGGGGACCTTGGCAAAGAATGTCAAGTAAAAAGATTCATGTACCTTTTTGCAATATTTTATTGCTATACATGCATACATACATACATTACATACACATAAATGCATGTTTGTGTACTAAAATATTTGTACTAAAGCATAATAGACAAGAAATAGATATCAAGTCAAAAAGTTGCTATAGTAATTTGTTAGTTGTGTAAACATGTTGCATATTACATAAATAATATATATGTGGGTAGTAGTGCCTTAATTCCATACTTGTTCCATTTTGTTTTGCTACGAAAGTCACTACTTTTTTTTAGTACACACCTACGTTATATTATTATGTAAATGGCAAAGTTTGGGTTTGACTAAAGGAACAACTAGGGAATGAGGCTATATACACTTTGCTTTTGAGTGAAAGTGTTTGTTCTTGTAGCCCAACAAGCAAATGCGAGAAGACAGGGTTTAAGTAGGTTTGGATTTTACTGACAAGCCGAAATCAACAAGGTTATTGTTGCATCATTTATGCATGGCTAATTTTTGCAATTTCATGCCTGATTTATATTAGCATATCTTTTTTTGCTTCTGGTTTTGTTGATTAACAACATAAATTATTTCGACATGTATGTTATTTTCTCATCTACTAAACTAAACTGTACTACTGCTGCTACTACTACTCATAGACAACCATTATTTATTATTATTATAACGGCTTTTTGTTCATGTTCTTTGAAAATAATAGAGAGCTGAAAAATTAGCAATTGTTCAAGTTTGAAGGCCAGACCATGCAGCTGTACCATGTGATCCATATCACTATACTATGCATACATATCCACGCAAAATAGTATAAACGTGTGTGACCCAAACCACCCAACTTTTTCGTTAAGGTCACACATTAAACATTAATAACAATTTGTGCTTTTATTACTCATTTGCATTGACTTTTTGTGTCTACATTTCCCTCTACCTCTTCTTGCTACTCGAGAGTCAAAGCAGTCAAAAAGGAGTAAAAAGCTGTGTTTGAGGAGAGCAGAGCATATTGTTTGGACTTTTGCAAGTGAAAATGAAAAAGGGATTAATATTTAAGAGAAAGTATGAAGGTTAGCAATTATAACCATAAAATTATGTAGGCGTATGGAAAAAAGTAGGTATATTTTTATTATGCACAAATTATAGCAAATGTAAAAGCATGAAATCGAACTTTGTCTAATGTCTCACACAAGAGAAGTGTATGTGAATATGAACATGAAATTGTAATTCCTTTGGGATACCCCGCGTGTCACAAGGAAGAAACGGGATTTAACCAAGAGTGAAGGTAAAAAGATGATGATGATGATGATGCAGAAGAAGAAAAGGAATAAGAGTAACATTTTAAATATTTAATTAACTAAAAAACTGGCATACATATATTTTCATACAAAATGTATAATAATTATATGGTGATGATGATGAGGCTACACCAAAAAAAAACTTTGTTAAGTGATTAAATTAGACACAAACGAATGAAAAACTGCATTTAAAAGTACAAAATTCTGACAAGTTTTTCTGTTGTTCCAAAAAATAGAATATCACAATGTTTTATTATTATCACTATCATCATTACATTAAATGCATTATGAAACTTGATCATCATCTAAAATATCGGTAGTTAGTGAGACAGTAATACTTTTCCTTGTAGTATCGTGTACTACTAATAATAATAATATCTGAACAAGTATCAAAATACAAGGAAGAAAAGTATATATTTTTTCTTCTTCGTCTTTACAGTTTTCAAGATAAAATGATATGCCCATCTTCTAGAGCTCACTTTCACTCTTAGAACTTGTTGTTGTTGTTGTTACTTGTTCTTCTCCTGATTTTGCCATGCCAGAAGACAACAGACAAGTTTAACATGATATTTTAATACGTATCACATCCCACTCGCGATATATACTATACTATCGTTGTAGTGCCAAAATAATAAGCTAAACTAAACTAAACATTTGATCGGCTACGTATAAAATAATATTCTTTGTATATTATATGTATAATATATTTTATGTAACACTTTAGAAGTTTTTTGACATATTTTCGTAAGACAAACTTTTTTTGTGTGTGCTGTGCTGTGTGTTCAACAACTCAAGTCAGGAGTCAGAGTCAGGATTTTCAAGACATCATCATCAGAGAGGATTCCTCTCGACCAAAGTGTTATAATTAAATACCCAGAAGCATACATCCTCGTCGTCATCATCATCAGCAAGGAGCACAAGCTTTTAAAGAACAAAAAAAGCTTGTGTCTTCTTCTTCCTTTTCCACTTTAACTTTTCTCTTTAACTTCCAAAGAGCATTATATATATATTTTACATGTATGTATTCATTCGCTTTATTGTTTCTTATTGGAATATTGTTTCCTGAAGGCTACTACTACGAGCTAAAGACCATAAGAGAAATAGTAAAAGTAAAATATATAAAGTTGCCCCTGAAGAATTACACGCGCATGCATATATCAAAAAACAGAGAGAAAGACGCTGCTGCTGCTACAAAGCTTTAAAAATAAGTATATATGCAAATATGGAAGGTTTTCACAAGACGCTCTTTTCCCTTGTATCTCGATTCATATCGTTGTTGTGTATCTTTCAACTCTACTTGGTTGACTAAGATAAGTGCGAGAGAGATGTGTGACTTTTTGTGGAAACTGGGTCGTCGTGGGTGGTGGTGGTGTGTTAAAGCATAAAACATATTGTTACACACTTTTTGTTGAGGTAAAACAGAATTCATAGAAATATGGATGGATGAACAGCGACACTACACTACTGCATTAAATATATCAAACAAACTGCATAACTGAATACGATGAAGTGAAGATGCATGTTTTCCACTAAATTTCACAATTTAGAAGCAAACCTGAGTGCTTATAGGTATGTATTTATGCATAGGTATACTTTTCCCTTTCCCAAGGACTCAAAAAGGGAACGAAATGATGTCGCTCGTCCCTTAAGGCCTTTGGGGGGCTACATACACACTACAAACATCATCACTTCCCTTTCCCAAGGACTCAAAAAGGGAACGAAATGATGTCGCTCGTCCCTTAAGGCCTTTGGGGGGCTACATACACACTACCAACATCATCACTGCTCAAAGACGAAAGGATCTAAAGTGCCTTCAAAAAAAGGAAACTGCCCTTCAAGGTAAAAAATAATAATAATACTTTGTGAATGTGAGCTTTGATTTTTTTTGCTTTTGAGTTGGATTTGTACAAAGTCAAGTGATATGATGTAGAAATTATGTAAAGTATGTGGACCTTGAAGCAATGTATGAATGCGTCACTGTAAATACATGTGATTTTTGTAACATTTTATTTAAAAAAAAAAATTCTATTGCATAAATGCATTTTTCTATAACGTTTTTCTTAGCATTTGAATAAAAATACGTAATACGCATAACCAAAGCATACAACTATATGCAACCAAGCGTAACTTCATTCATAATTACTGTCTCTGGAGCAAAGTTCTTGAAATTTGTTCAAATTTGTTCAAATTTGTTCATGCATCGTTAACAATAATCGTTGTTTGATCTTTTTTTAATTAAAAAAGAAGAAGAAGCAAACAGTGGCAAAAGTCATTTATTGCACTGACCTTCACAATCGAAGCAACAATGCAACCACCATGGTAGTAAAATATTTGCTCCTTTTGTTTCTCTCTGAACAAGAAAATGGAGCATGATTTTTAAAAGTAAACATAATGAGTGCCATCATCATCACAAAATAGTAAAGAAGTTTGATGATGATACTACACACCAGACAAACTTTAAAGTATTTCAAGATGAAGTGAAAGCCAAGTGAAAATTAAATTTTTTTTTATATACCTCATGCCGTATACTACATTATGCAGTAATCATTGTGCACACACATTTTTTGCACTTTTTGTTCACTCATGCAAAAAAATAAGAACAAACTAGAAAAAGACAAGTTAGGAATCCCAACTAAAAAAACATTTTCTTTGTTAAAATTAACAAGAAAATCTGCGCTTTGTGGTGTACTTACAAAAGTGTACATCTTTTTTTTTACAAAAAGTTTCACTTTAAAAAGCATAAGTACACAAACGTATGTAAATTAAGCGTAGTAGTATATGTGTCTGCTCCTGTTACACAGACATTAAAAGGAACATGAGAAGTTTCTCACTTGCTTTTTTTCTTCTTTTTTCCTCCGTATAATCATCACCAGAAGAAAAGAAAAACATTAGACTGGACGTTGGCGTGTTTGCAACTTTTACATATACCTACCCACATACATAACATAATCACACACATATACTGCTACAAATTACAACACAAAGTTAATGATGTCCTTTTCTGCTAGTTTCGTGTTACAATTTGCTCTTGTCTTCAGAAAATTTTCCTTTCTTTGGTTTGAAAAAGCAGTAGAAAAAAATGTAGTATAATAATCTTATTCCATCATCCCCGTCATCACGATGATGATGATGATCATCATCATCATCACTCTACAAACACACAATTACGAATTATCTGATGATGATAATGATCATCAGCAGCAGCAGAGCCGTATGGTCTAGGTGTGATGATGAAAGCTAGCAAAACTATGAGACGTCTGTGTGTGTGTGTGTGTGTGTGTGTGTAGGAAAGCAGAGAGAGAGAGAGAAGAAAAATTCTCGGAAATGGAGCACATGATATAATGATGGGAGGCTCCTGAATAAATTCTACACTGCTTTTCTCTCTCTTTCTCACTCACTCACTTTCTCTTTTTTTATGTTAACTGGTCTCTCTTTTTTTGTTCTTCCTCCCAAAAAAAAAATATAATAATTTGAGCCAGGAGCAAAGGCATAGTCGAGTAAGCCGTGACGACAACGACGATGATAGTGGTGTTGGCTGTGGTGGTGGTAGACAAGAATTTGTGTAAACTGACTTGACTTGGACTAGTTGCAGTTTTTTTCTGGTACTATTACTATGGTGAGTGGTAAAGAAATGAAAAGAATACATAGAAGGGGAAAAAGTAGGTCGTTTTGGAGGAAAGAACAAGAACCCTTTTTTTTTGCACGCCATCTACTAATTTTTTTACGGCGTAGATTTGTAGATGACGACAATGATTCTCCTCGTATTTCAAACGATACGTTTTTTTAGTGTGTGTGTAGTCTTTTAAACGAAGTAGACAAAAAAGTTCTTTAAAAAAATGGGCAAAAATAAGTTTCAGCGTAATGGGATACAGGAAGAAAGTATATTGTAAAAGATGTTGAAATATCAAATTGCTCTTTTCCGTTTATGTTTAATTATTATTATTATCATTACAACTACGTATTTTGTTCTTACAAATTTCATCTTGTTCCTGATATCATTTTGTTTAAGTACTACACATATTTACAAATGTAACTGGTAATTGTAATGCTAACAATTGAGTTTTTTTAAATACACTTGTTTCAATCGTTAGTAAATACCACAGTTAATTGGTTACATGATAGTTAATTGTTGCCTACAAATTTTTGGAAATGCTATTAAAACGAAACTGATTACCGCATGTACAAAAAAAAGTTTCTCCTGCATAATTATTGTCTTTTTCAGTTTAGTGCAAGAAGCAAGGACGTGTATTTTTTTGTATAGAAAACTAGTAAGTTTTACCACAATACGTGATGATGATGAAGTGAGGATTTGATGATTGGCATAAATTCCCTGTTCATCCGACCATGAATTATAATTTATAATAATATGTACATTTCCTTCATTAGTGCAGATGAAAATTTATAAAAGCTTCATAAACTTTTTGTAGTTTTTTTGGGGGACATCATTGAACGGAGGTTAGAAGTTAGAAGAAATAATAATAATTGATGTGGATTTTGTGCATGTCGCTTTTATGCATAAATTCATAATGTGGAATTTGTGAAACAATGCCTTTTTTATTAAATTATACGTATCAGCATCATTCGTGCATCACATGTGCGCATTAAATGACAAAAAATATGGTGCTATTTAATACCAAATTTATGCATGGGGCTGCTGTCCATAAACTAAAGCGAGTTGTACACTTTATTTCTATAATAATAATAATATTTTATTATTACGTGCGATTAATTGTGATGTAAATGTAGGTGTACTTGTCCTTTGAGTAAAAATATAAAGCCGCATAGTACCGTTGCTGCGCTGTGCCACGGATGCAAATTAAAATAAAGGCTTGCTGACGACATGGTGTTTGTAGTTTGTAGTACTTGTCATTGTGTCTCTTTTGCTCAAGGTATTTATCTTTTTTCATTTCATGTGTACACGACACATATGTATATGCAATGCATGTAGCGCGAAAACTATATATGTGCATATAATACGTACATATCGCATGATAGTTAGGACAGAGGGCTAAGATTCATAACTCATTCAAGTTCCCCACGCGGCATGGGCCACGCCAACACTCATACTCCAATGAATACACACGCAAGTTTTTGTAAAGTGTGTCCGAAATGACGCTTTTCATGGTTAATTTAGCATAATTATTTTTTCCCTTATGCTTTAATTACTATAGGCATACATACATGCGTGTCAATTTTCACTTTATGTGTATGTCGTCCCAAAACTAAAGTCCCTGTCATAAATTCTCCGGAGCAGCAGAAGCAGTCAGTATCCACCTACCTAGGACATAAAAACACCACCAACCAAGCGCATATACTACGACAACATAAAATTTTTAAAATCGATTGACCTTGCCGCAAGAACTACAATGCTAAAATGTTGGCCAGCTTGAATAATCTTTTATGTATATTTTAAAAAGTGTTTACAAAGGAGACACAGGCATACATAATAATATTATGCAACGTCGCATAAATACATAATTTCTTTGAAGGTTTTTATTTTGCTGGTTACCCCTTTATGCGCGTCTAAATAGAGGGTTTTGCTTGCAAGCTTTATTAACTTGCCAATCACCCTCCGAAGCGTCTCGCGCATTTATTCCTATCAATCAATCATATTATGAGAAAAATATTTTTAAATGCATGTCTATATTGCCAACAAATTGACACAAAAAAATAGTCTGAGAGAGCTGATTTGGATTGGATTGAAAAGTTTAAAAAAATCTGCCCTATTTTATATTACTTGTATTTCTGCTTAATGGTTCCGTCAAAAAATTTAATTACAAATTACAACTTCTCGCAACATGTAATTATTTCAAAATAAGGTACATTTACACTTGAAAATGAATATTAAATTATGTACTGTCTCAATGCTCTATTATACCGGGTCTCGGCACCAAAAAATGAGAACAAAATTATGTTCTACGTCTACATACAGTACAACAACTAACAACACCAAACAAGTAGCTGATTGTAAACTGAGTGGCATTTTGACATTAAGTTTTTTCCGGAAAACCTTGCACTTTGTAATAAAAGCAAAATATGACTCGATTATTTTTTTCCTCAATTTCTTGACGCCAGGAAATTTCTCAAAAGTGGAGTTTTGAGAACTCTACTAATAATTTACCCATTGGTAGTAGTAGTAGTAGTAGCTGTTGTATAAAATGTCTAGTTTTACTACATGCTTTTGTGTAGTGAGCGGCTAAATTACTAAAAGTGAATTATAATTTTGTCTCATACAAGAATTTCTAAAGAAATACATCAAATTTTATTATTATGCAAGCGTCTATTTTCTCTCTCCTTCAAGTGTTTAATTCCTAACTTAGCCATGTACTTTCTTTGTTCTTGGTTTCTGGCAACAAACAGTCGAAATCATTTCCTGTGCAAGTGTAGGCAACACACAAACACAGGAATATTTAATTTAATAATAAGCAGTTTGAGAAATAATGAAAATTACATAGTATATAGCCACCCATATAATTCCTTGAAGATGATTACGTTATGATATTCCAGAAAATTAGTAATACCAAAAAACTATACTGTCGCGTCTTAACTGCTTTAATGTGCCAGCTGTACAAAAGTAACAAGGACACTGACAATAATGTACAGCACAGCATAGCAATCTGGCTAACTAACTTACACACACGAAGGCTTGTTTTTCTGTTTGTAATAATGATATATTGTACCGTACCACCACCACCAGCACCACCAAAAAAACCACGCTTTCCAACACCTCCTTCATTGCTATCGCATATATCTACCTACGGTAATTGAGCAATTATACGAGAAAGAGCAGAAGGTTTCGTAAGAATAAATCACTACCATCCTACTAACAACATCATTCTCATCATCATCCTCATTTCTACACACATAACAAACGTAATAAGGTGGTATGTGTGTGTGTATGTGTCATATATGTATATATATTAAGTACACACACTGTGTGGAAAGTGAAAACCGCTTTCACTCTAATGCCATGCCAACACACACACACACAGACACGCAGTACCAAAATGCACTAATCGCAGAGGTTTGCTTGTTGTAGAGAAAGAGTAGTAGTTGTTCTAGTTGAGCTTTGCTGGCTTGAGTCTTTACATGGTACCTTTTGCCTCTAGCCTAATAGCAGCAGCAGCAGCAGCAGCAGCAGAAGCAGCCGTAATAATGAGCATTTTGTTAAGAAGGGGAAGAAGTAGAGAAAAACCACTTTCACGCATTAGATTGGACGGTGACCAATTAAATTAGAGCAGTGACTTGCTACGCTTTATTACTGACGCTCTCCCTCATAGTGCTACATGTCCAATATAATAATAACTAAGACTACTTTCTCTTCTGGCAGGCAGGATGAGGGTGATCAGGAGGAGAACGACGATCATGATGATGATGAATGTGTGAGTAAGGACCCTTTACTGTAACTACAATAGTTTAGAAATGTATATACCAAGTGTCTGTAGAACATTATCACCCACCATACTGGATATAGCCATAAAAGAAGATTATGTATATATGCTTATAAATATTTATATACTTTTGGTTATTGGATTTGTGGTGCTAAAAAATCGTAAATGTTCCATGTATAAAAATATCACACTTGAACATTCTCCCAGTCATGTAAAGTCACACGGCGTAACAGATTGCATCTTTAGCTAAATCCACCCTCACTACTATGGAGAGTTACAAAAGAAAAAATATAGAATAATCCAGCAGCAATCTAATAATATTAAATGTTTTTTTTCTGTGGTGAGTTGGTGTTAGTGTAGTAGAGAGAGAGAGAGAGAGTATGGTCAAGAGAGAGAGAGTAAGAAAAAAAGGAAGGGAAAGAAGCCCACCCGTGCATAACATCATTATCATCATTCTCACAATCAAGAAAAAACAATAAAGCAACAGTGATGATGGTGGTGGTGGAACACAGTAGTAATCGTAATAATAACAAAGTCATTGAATTCCTTGCCTTGCGAGAGCTGCTATTGCTGCTGATGCGAGTTTAGAAATATAAAAAAGAATCCTTTGTGAAATAAATGAGAAATTTTTTATGTATATTATTCTGGTCACCTACATCCATCCTTCCCGTTGCGTTGTAGTAAGTCTCGTCGCTGTTTTTTTTGTTTGCACTTTGGCTCACTGTAATTCTCTCTCTCTCTCTCTTTGCTTGTCTGTGTGTATAACTGCAAGTTCCACAGAAATTTTAAGGTAAATATAGGTGGGGGCGTAGTACGTAGTTGTGTAAAAGTGTACCAACCAGTTAGTTAAGTTTTTGCGGTAATAATGGCAAATGCGTTAATAGCCGTGTCGTTGGCAATCACAGCAGTCGACTCGCACAGTCGACGACATGTCATGTCCCACAATCCTGACTTGGCTTTCTCTCTCTCTCTTTCTCTCTTGCTTCATTTGAGCAAGATGGCTGGTGGGTGAAGCTGGTGGTACTGGTAGTAGTAGTAGTGATGTGGATTTGAAAACTTGTACTACTTGTAACTGTATTTGTTCACTTTGCTATACATGTTTCCTATATATTCTCCACCATTTCACTAGCACCACCACTACTAATACTAATATCCCAGCCCCAGCTTTTCAATCCAGTATAGTTTCTACTTTCTACACTAAATTGAGTCGCAGTTGAGAGGACAAGACAAGGAAAAGGAAAGAAACTGAGAAAATTCTCACCTATCTCAACTCTTCTCTAACCATATTTTCTCCTATACCAAGTCATAGAACAGAAGACAGGCAGACCAGAAGCAGTAGTATAGTACCCGACGATACTATCTTTCGTTCTACTCTATTGACTATACTTACAGAAAAAAGCTACCACACATATACCTCCACAAGCTTGTGTGCATTTTTTTCTCTTTATTTCCCCTCTAACATAATCATTACAACAAATGCCTCACGAGAGCAGGAAACTTGAAGAAAAAAAAATCTTTCTGCATTACTGCTTATACCACAATTTTTTTTGTTTCTCTTTTTTTTGGTATGGCGCGTGCACATTCTCTCTGGGTATATTACTTTTTTTTCTCTCTCTCTCTCTCTCTTTCAATTCAATATTTCAATATGTATCATACTTAAACCTAACCACTAACAGCAACAGACAAAACACTCAGAGTCAGAAACAGTAATAATAACAACAACAACAACAGCAAAAGCAGCCGCGTGAAGAAAATAGATATTTTCTTTGAGAGTTTGCTGTTTGGTGAGTTTCTTTCTGTATATATTTTTTTCCTGATGATTACTATTATTATGATGATGATGGTGTAAAATGAATAAGGAAAAAAATGTAATAGCAATAACGAGCAGCAAAACAGTAGCATCCTCCTCTTCCTCCACACTTTTTTTTCTTCCTTTTGCTCTCTCACATCACATACAGTTCTCTGCACTCTAAAAAAGCAACAACAGTCAATTTGGAAGAAAGAGCGAGAGAGAGAGAATGAGAGAGACCGCGAGAGAAAATATAAATGACACCTTAATGTTCTCATATGACTTAACTTTCACTTCTCATTTTCTTTCTAACTCCCCTGGTGAGACTTTTTTTTTCAGTTTACCTTTTGCTTATTATTACATTACACATCTGCTGCTGTGCTGGCATCAGTCTATCCTAATAAAAGTAGTTAGCAGTGCTATTATGAGCAATGATGATGCTGATAATAACAACAAGAAATAATACTAACTATGTGTATGTATATCTCTGCCTGTGTTTGTGACGTCAGCTTCACAACAATAATGCTAATAATAACACAAAAATAAGGACTACACATACCTTGTTTTTTTTCTACTCGTTTTATTACTTTTATTGCTCCTCTCTGATTCCCTACTCACTGCAGTGAACAAGGCAGGGGAAAAAAATTACAAACTTTTATTTTCTTCTCCTTCTTCCTTTTGTTCGTCTTGAGATGCAACGCGTGTACGCAACACTAACAACAAGAAAAAATGCATAATATTTTTTCTCTCGATATATGTATACCTACTTTATATATACAGACAGAGTTCATATTGTATAGAAATAATAAAAGTGAAAAGCATCATCTTATGAAAACTTATTCACAGACATTTCTTCTCATTTGACTTGCACAACGCTAATAATAACACTGAGATTGAGCACAGCTGCTGTTGCGCTCTTTTTTTCCTCTTGTTTCTTTTTTTCGGGAAAGCAATATACATACAGTTAGGCAAAGGAAGTAAAAGTAAAAGTAAAATAGAAAGCTTTTGATGATCATCATCATACACCAATGATCGTTTTGCTGTGTCGTGTGACTTTCTATGTATGGATATATATGCATGCATGCATGTATATTTTTCCTTTTTTCTTCTTCTGGTTTTTTTTTTGGCTTAATGCAGAAAAATGGGACTTTCTACTTTTTCCTTCTGCTCCCTTTCTCCTCGTCTTATTGTTTTCTCTTATGATGATCCTGTTGTGATTTCCTTGTTTTTTTTTCAGGCAGACGAAATAGAAAAAAAAGTTTTTTTTTGCTTTTAAAAAGAGCAATAGAATACACGCCTTGCAATAAGGATAAAAAAGTAAATATATGCAAGATGAATAAAAACAATGTTTTGAAAAAATACATATAAAAAAGTAAAAAAGTAAAAAAAAGAGTAAGAGTAGTAAAAGCAGGAAGGAGGGAAGGAAGGAAAAGACCAACAACAGATTGTGATTGTTGTATACTATACACTGTAGCAAGTTATCATTATTATCTTTTGTTTTTTTTATATTATTACTACGTCTTTACATACTGCTACCACTTTGTACTTTCTTGAATAGAAGAATAAGACGAAGAAGAAGAAGGACTATATTTTTTTGAATTTTTAAACAATGCTAAAAATAAAAGCTTCAAATAAATATATATATATAGACGGGAAATATATATTCAGTATTAGAATCTTGTTCATATATGTAATTGTAATATTATATGTAGGTATATATTACAAAACAAGCTATAAATGAAGAAGACGGGAAAAAAATCGAGAAAATAGACTGGTTTTTTCAAGAATATAGGGAAATATTGTAACAATTTTTAAAGGGAAATAAAAGAGACAGAAAAAAAAGAAGGCGAGGGAATTGAATTCTTTGCTGAGAAAATACAGAGAAAGGAAGTAAGAATTGGAAGAATACATTGAAAGATGAGATCTTTTTTTATTCGCAGTTAACGACGTATTTACACACATCTGTTTCTCAACATCATAATGTGATATTGAAGCTAAAAGAGGCATATGTGTATATTGAGGATGCTCGATATAGTGTTTTGTGGGGTTTGCTAATAAAATGATCAGATGTCAGTTTTGCTAAAGACGAAATGCGTATGCCATACAATCCACCACCTTTATTTTGAGCGAATTAACTAAATTGATACCACTCTTGGAAAAATATTTTTGTCGTTTTTAATAATAAAAAACTTTTCTACTTTTCTAGCGTTTAAAAAGTTTTTATCTCACTAATTGTACATTTGAAAGAAATAGTTAGCTGTTTGGTATGTTTTTATCGGAAAACTTCAAATCCATTTATCTGCAATACTAATACATTAACAACAACAACACGATAGGATTCACCCGAAGAAGGGAACGCAACAATACCACTACTCAACCTGAACATTTTCCCTCTAAATGTTGATGTCACACACACACTCGATATTACGTTCAATATTCTGTTTACTATTGATTTAATAATTCATTTCATGTCTACTGAATGGCTCAAATTCACAAAGTTTTTTTTTTGCTTGAGTACATCAAACTACTAATATTTACATTTCACTTATGACACCAAACCAAATCCATGAACTTTTAACTACAAGCAATTGAATAAGTGATGAGTGATGATATAGTGTAAATGCAACACAGTACCCACATATAAGTTTCAGATTTGTTGTAAAAGTTATATTTGTTATTTTAAAAGGGGAAGCATCGCTTGTGTAATAAAAAAGCGTACATACATTCATATCGTCATCTCTCTCTCCCTCTCTCTTTTTTGTTGCAATTGAATTTCAAAACTTTTTAAAAGTGGGTGTATGACGGACACACACAAACAAAGCATGTATGTATATTGCATCACTTTTTTTGGAATATTACATTCCGTAGTACCTAAATACGAATTTCGTCCTTTCTTTCCGAGGGAAAAAATATTCTGAAAGTTGCAATAAATGAAATATGACAACACGTGTTGTGCAGCTACGTATGTATACAAAGTGGGAAAAATTGTAATATTATGTAAGTATATATTGCGCACACATGCCAAGAAAAAAACACACTTTCTCTTGTGCATTGCCTTCTGCTTTTTCTTCTTTTTAGAGATGATACCTATTTGTATGGTGGTATAGGAATTCATAAAAATACACCAACCAGCCAACCTAGTCTAAGGCAATAATCCAAAAGACATGGACATGTTTTATGCATGTAAACTTTTGTTGTATCATCTGATGCTTTATTGCATGAACCTTTTTTATTGTCTCCAGCAAAATATCATTCTCTGTCTGTGTGTGTGGGTGTGCATGATTCACACAAAGAATTATTGTTTTTGTCTTGTCTACAAAATATTGTAGGAAATTTGAATAAATATATATGTGTGTATACAGATAGATATAAATTGTAGTGTTTCAGTTGTTGTATAACTTGGTGGGAGTAGCGGTGACTCTTGCTCAATTCAATTCAATTCATAATGGAGATACGACATGACGGTGCATACAGAAAATGTCATTATGTTGTAGGTATAATAGAAGACAGCTTGCTTTGGGAAGAAAATGGATTAGAAGAGTAAAAAGGCATCTTTTTCCTACAGGCTCTTTTGTACAAATTGCGTATGTAATACAATTTGTACTTTTGTAGGTTGCTGTAAAAAAAATGTAAATATTTTTTCTAAGGACTGACTGTATGTAGTCATGTTGTTGTACATGTTCTTGGTAATGTAGTGAGAAAGGGGAAAGTAAGTCATAACCCCAAATCAAAAGATTATATTGTTGTTTATGTGCATATAACGGAGGATGCGGGAACCAAGTCGATATACACACAAATGTATGTTTCCGCCCATTATAGAAGGATATTTTTCGCAGTGTAAAAAGATGTATTTTTATAGGCTTATTAATAATGTGAATTACTGCGAAAAATATAGGCAAAGGGAAGAGAAAATGAGCAAATATGAATATGTTAATAATTTAGATTTTCATGACAATGCACATTTACGAATTTACTACTATTTAGAAACTGATATAATCTTTTTTTGCTTTACAGTTTCTAAGATAAAATGACCTGCATGTGTATATTTTCTATCACTTTCAATGTAGAAATCATGGGTTTTCTCACGCTCCAAAATAATCTTTCTTAAACTTCGAGAATCTCTTTGTCCAGTTAATTTTTGGGTGGAGGTGAAGCTGCACTACTAACATTTTATTGATACAGAACTTTTAAAAGATTTTTTTAAATTAACATTTAACCTCAAATTGGGTATTGGCGGGTTTTCAGTATTACTTTTAGAATTGTGATTGGTGTCAGTTTTAGTTGTTATTTTATAACATGTTTTGCATTTTTCGTAGAACACCTTTAATTTTTTTGTCTCAGGTTATTTTTATTCTTGGCTATTTCGTAAAATCCACTAATTTAATTACAGGTTTCAAGAACAAAACCTCTCATTACGTCCCAAATATCTTGTTAAAAATGTCATATTTGAGAACATTCTTCATCTATTATTATGTCATATTGTCATGCATATTTTGGGCTATTTTATGTCATGTAAGTCACAGGTCTATCAATATAAATAATAACATTAAGTTTTCCTGCCGCTACATCAAGGTACATGGTAGTATGTACTTATACTATGTCACCAGTAAACCAACCGTTTATACTTACACACAACAGAAATGACATTTTTTAAATCTTGTAATGTACTTAAGTATGTGTTATGGTGACTAGTGACAAGTAGTACAATGTCAAGTCAATACAAAATGGGTGTAGTAGTACACTTGTTTACAGAACAATTATAAACTAACGTTTTTCACTTTTCCAGTTGTAGTTCAGTGTAGTTAGTACATCACTTTTTTTCTGTTTCTTGAATTCGTACAAAAGCACAAAAAAATGTGTAACAAAAATAGAGAGCAACCGTTTTATAGACTTTTGCACACGTTCCTCCTTTTCTCTTGAAATCATTATTTTTTCTCTTGAACATTTCTTTCTTTGTTTTAGTTTGTTTGCTCACTCGCGTATATGTAAAGGTATGTATATCACTGTGTATGTGTGTAACTCTTTTTTGCTTTTCTACTTCTGACGTGTCGTGTTTTCAGGTTCGTCAACTATATTCAAAAGGTTTTATTTGTCCATGTATATATATACATATTATATTATGTAGGTGATATATCTACATAAGAGGAAGAAACAAGAGAGCACACTGTCATCACAATCATTATTGTTTATTATAGTGAAGTTCTACAACGTGGCTATATGATTGACTGAACATGTAATACAATTTTGTTACACATAAAAGTAAAATAATAAGTTTTACATTCCCTCTTTCTCTCTCTCTCTTCTATTTTCACTTCTTCTTTCCTTCCTTCGAATTTCCAACCAACTTTATTTTTCGCTTTTCTCTCTCTCTCTCTCTCTCTCTCTCTTTCTCTCTCTCTTTGAGCTCATCTATATATGATGCCTTGCTTCATTTGCCTTTGACTTTTTGCAAGGCTGCTTGCTTTGGAGACTTTTGACTTTTGATTCTACGTGTTTTGCTGACTGTATACTTCAAAGATTTTCATTGTTTAAAGGATCATTGTGATTTTGTGACTGATGTAAGTGTTTTCATCTGTCTCCACATGTCCTCATCATCATCATTATCATAATTACTTGTGTAGTTACGTGCATATGTATGATTCAAAATATAACAACATATCACATCATAATAATGATTTTATTTATTCTTCGATTCGCTTTAGGTTACAAGTTTGTTACCCTTTTCCACATCTGAATAGTAACTGTAACAATGTTATTCTGACAAAATAAATAAAAGCGTCAAAGTTTACAAGATACAAATGAGATTCAATATTGATTTCAATTACAAAAATCTTTCTTAAAACCATCATTACAAAATCATATAATAATATACATCAAAGTATATCACAATCGGTTCAATGTAAAAGATAATTAAAATTTCAACCTGTCATCCAATATGTGTCGTCGAGTAAGAGTAAACTATTTGGTGCAGTTGGCTGTGTTATCCAATCATTACACATATTATCCATATATTTTCCCTTTTCTTCATAGCTTTCATGCCCAATAATAACTACATAAAAATTAATTTGTACGAAAAATGAGACTTATAAACCAAGTTGAAGGAGCAATAAAATCAAGTCAATAACAATTGACATTTTATTCAGGAATATCAAAAAAAAATCTAGATTCATACACCAACCAATGAACCAATATGCCGTAATCATTATCTGCATAATACATATCTAGGCAAAGTATATATGATTTTATGCACGGTCAGTCATTTTTTTTTTTAAACAACAAAAAATGTCAAGTAATCTTCTTCCACATAATATACATACGTACGTGCATGTATGCATACTCTATACCTATCTACACATAGCTGGTATGAATGGGTTAAAAATACACAAGTGAGCTTACCTTTGTTTACCAATGAATTTTACATCAGCTCTCACATTTCTTTTTCACTTTGAGTCCCACATTTTCAATACAAAGTCATAACCATAAACATAAAAATCCCATTTCTCGGTAATAGATTCCATATATGTAAGCCTTTTAAATGAGCCATACATACATACATAGATACATACATACCACATACGTTTTTGCAACTCTACTAACTCTACCCAGAATTAAAAATGCTGTTCTCTTTTCACCGAGCAACCTTATAATTTTTTTTTTCAGTTTACAATAATAGTAACCAATAAAATACGGGAAAATTCCCACCACCTTAAAAACCAATCAATGAATCATAATAATAGTCCACCTCCTCCTCCCCCTCCTACTCCATATTATACCTTTTTTGCCTATTGCTTTTCTATAACATTTTATTCCTATTGGAATTGGAAATAAAGTGGAAGGTGAAAGCAGTATAAAACGCCCAAATAACCTGAACAAGAAAAAAGGGAAGATAAAATGTATCCATGTTTTTAGCAACCAACCCATTCGTTTAGGAGTAACATGGCTTAAATCAATATTTCCTCCTTTTTAAACATATAAAAACGTATTGTTCATGAAGTACGAACGTATTAAGAGTAGTGGAAAGAGAAAGGAAATAAAAACATAGGTACATATATTGTCATTCGATAGTATATATGTATACGTATTGGCTTTAAAAGCTTCGTTTATAGCACAAGAAAAAGCATAGCATATTGATTGTTTTAATTATATTTTATATATTTTATTTCCTATTGCTGGAGGACTAAATAGGAAATTATTAGACATGGACTCAAAATCGACAAAATTTTTTTTTTGCAACCTTGTTTGCTTTATTGTTTTTTTTTTGAAAATACATTTAATTGTGTGGCAAACATAAATAAGGTACGTAAAGTATAAAAAAAACATGAAAGCTTTGTGTAGGAGATGAGATGAATGGAATAAAGGATGAAAAAAAATAGACTTATTATTGGAAAGAGGACTAAAGGAGGAATGCCATTACATTCCAGGTAAAATAAAATCCGTGGGAGACTTTTTGTGATTACTACTACTACACAAGCAAACATAAAGATTACATGTTCACTTTACTTGGCATTTAATGTAGCTCGTTTTCTTGGGAGAAAAAAAAATATACAAGCTAAAACAACAAAAGATTTTTTTTCTTGTTCCTTTTTCTTGTACTTGTTTTATGAACGAGTGTTATTGTTTACGTGTGAGAAATACGGAGAAGAAAAAGCAATTTTGAGCGCAGCAGTAGTATCTGTGTAGTAAGTAGCCAACTCTTACACAAAGAACAAAGAGAATAAGCGAGACAAGAATTGACTTGTTGAGAGCAAAAGAAGAAAAAATCTCTGCTGCTTCTACTACTACTACTACTACTCCTTCTCATTTTATTTTGATAAAAAAAACAACAACGAAAAAAATACATAGGTATAGAAATCTACGGACGATGCAATATTTTGTGAGATGCGATGACTGGAAGGACGGTGGTGGTAGTGGTGGTGGGATAGTCGCGGATATTTCTTTTTATCTGCTGGCTTTACATGGATTTTTTTTTCTTTCTCGGGCTTGATTTGACTTGGTTGAAAGGTTTACGTATTTTTATGTTGTGTACTTTCCTCAAAAAAAAAACGAAATATTTACGGAGAAAAATTAGAACCCGGACAGAAAAAAAAAATCCAAGGCTTCTTATTTATTTTTTGTGCTATGTATATGTATACAAAACAGGTAGAGACTTGCGGTGCACAAAATTTATGTGCCTATCTATTGTAGCTTTTATTTGGCATGTATGCTTGTTTGTGTTATTATTTCACCCACACACACACACACACATTTATTACTTTTTTTCTTGTTGTCCTAAGGCTACAGTAGTAGTGCACTATATACGAAATCCATTGAAGGAAGGAAGATTCCAAAAAGGAAGCCAATAACGTATTTCATTATAACATATTTTGCAATATATTTATTTTTATGTTCAATCTTGTGTTGTTTTGTGTATGTATTTGGGAACACTTTTTTTTTCTATTAAAAAATCGGAGCAGTTTTAATGTATTTTATTGCACGTATGTACATATGTATGCCTTTGGTTCTAGGGGTATTCCCCTCATTGAATGTCTCCCTGGTCTTCTCCCACAGCAAAACTGCCCCCTAGGTGAACT
>JAHZNC010000474.1:0-12367 GCA_027744095.1 Zhuqinia jingwanae | reverse complement strand
TAAAAAGGGGAAGAATGACAAGGGTATGAATGTTTTCACAAAATATGATGTACGGACCACTATCCAAAAATGGTCTTTATATATATATTCTCTACAACTTAGTTGTATTTTTATGCCCCGGTATAATGTGTATAGCTGGTGTACTGATGCAGAATGCATTTTTTGGTGGGCAAACAAAATGCAATACACCCACATTTCTTTCAAACGTCAAGTTGGTTAAAACTTTGTCCTAAAGCCGGTGTAATTCATTCCGACAAAAAAGTGAAAGTTTTCTTTGCAGTTATTGTAAAATATATTGATGTTTGTTTAGTTCATGTTTTGGGTTTGAAACTAACAATTTGAATTCAATATATCATATCATCACACTTTAAAAAAAGAAGATAATGTGCATGTGCATGTGCATTCTGCTTCTTTGTACTGACAAAATTTACACACACAAAATCGCAATGTACATATATAAAAACTAAAAACTTCATGTTTGTATTTTCCTACTTAAATTGACAAGTACATATGCATTACGTTTAGTTTGTGTGATTTATGAAGGAAGTACCTAAATAATTCTAAGTTGATCCCAATTTTGCTGACATGCATTTTGTCTCAAACGACATTCCAGATGCAGCTGCAACGCTTCAAAAAATGTGATCGGTGTTGCATTGTAAACGGACATACCCAATGCACTGCCAGTACTTGACGTAGTGACTAATTGCAACCATTAAACAATGTCTTCATCCAGTCGCAATCATAGTGCTTCCATTAAAAAAAGTTGATTCGTGATATTACTGCACAATATTACCGTTTCCCTTTCCATATTTCATAATAATGTTACAACTACACTATAATAAATAGTATTCCGACAAAGAATCAGCCATGTAACATTTGTTATTTCTCTTTAGGAAAATATGGAAAATTTGAACAGTAGCAAGATTTGTTTGCAAAAAACAAAGAAGAGGGGAGAAATAATAAGGAACCTCATTTTTAGACTAGCGTTAGACTAATTGGGGGCGTAAGCCGTGACATCATTACTTCGTCGAGGATTATAACCTCATAGTTCCAATCCGATTAGCTCATTTATCTCGACTCATTTCATTCCTTTTCGAACTTGTAACAACCAAGCAAGGCGTTTACAAGAATTGTACTAACATGGCTGTTTGGCGTGGTATTCACTATGCGATATTTTTTCTCTCTCCTCTCTCTCTCTCGAAAGAATATAGTTTGAGTTGGGAGTGCTCGACAGTAGTAGTACGCTCTTTTTTTAGGGTGGCAGATTGATTCAGAAAATATTACTTTGAGTATTATTACTACCACTATTACAATTATCATAATCGTAACAATGTACACTCTATTTCATTGAGATCCCCACATGGCCATATATACATGGTTGGTGAATTCATTGCCTTTTTTCTCTCTTTTCTTTGCGACCTCATCCACACATCACAAAAACCTTCGACAAAAATTGTATTACTGTCATTTTATACTACACATAACTGAATGAATGAATGAGGAGGTCATGCACAAGTGCTGCATATTGCCAATGAATAGCTAAAAGAGCCTCATTATAAGAGCAATAACAAGAACGAAGAGCGATGAAATGACCAAAAAGCCAGCGAGTAATCTAAAATAATTCCTCTCTCAACACAATTTCTACAAATTGACCCTTATTATGAAGAGCAGGGGCGAGAAAGAGGAGTATTTTGCACTCTAATTCTATATACTCGTAGTTCCCAACATGTGAGTGGTGGTAACAAAGTGTTGAAAATCCCGTTTACTTAAGCCTCTTCGTTCACAAAATGGAAGAGAATATGAGGGGAAATATATATCACCTTTATGTACATCTACTATATGAATTACTAATAAGAACAAAATATGTTTCAATATAAGCCTTGAAAAGTTAGACATTTGTTGTTGGGATAAACGCTCGGTTTTAGACCCTAGCCTGACCTGAGCGTGGATTCTTTTTCAAAGAGAAACTCACAGACAGCCCAACTTCCTGGGGATGCATCGGCATGATTAACGTGCATCTAAATAGAAAGCCATAAATCAGAGAAATTCCGGCTAGAACCATATATATTCCTTTCATCGCAGATAAATTGCAACATTACAATGCATAATGTTAAGTAAAGTGCTATAACCCCCATTTAGGGTGAGTACCTATAGTCTAGTTTGGGACATGTTCCAAAACAGTAAAAATTCAAAGGGCAAACGTATTATAATAATTATAATTACGAATGGCATTTAAACAGTAACTTTGCCAGCTTTAATGTTTAATCATATTACATACATAAAATCATGGTACACTTCGTAATCTTACCTTCTTCTTCTTCTTCATCTTCCTCGTCTTCTTCGTTCTCATCATCAGCATCCTCTCCAATTATAGCGGCTCTTTCATAATCTTTTTCGTCAACCTGGCCGACCCTGGACTCAACAGGACCTGAAAAAATGAAAGAATAAAAATGGTTGATTTCATTTTGCAATAACCCACACAATTGAGGATATTATCACATTATAGTTTGAATAGGTATGTGAACAAAGATGAAGTTTCAACTTCAATCATATTTTGAGAAAATAAGATCAGAAATGAAGAATCTGTCAGTCATCATCTCATCATGCAATATTCACATTACTTTCAACTTTGCCTATAGTTCATTCACCTGGTTCAGAAGCTTTTATGTAGACAGCAAACATAGTGCTAAATTTGCATTTTTCTTATGCTAAAATTGATAGCTCCTCAACAAGACATGAAAAAATACTTAGCTCCATAGAAATATTTAGACGCGAATAAATTGTTTTCTTCCTTACTCAATTTATTACCTCTTATTTCCGCTTTTACAATGAATCAAGCTTCAATATGTGAGAATACAAGGTAGTGTTCTCTCGTTGAATATTGATACATGTAGCATAGGGTAGTAAAGTAATTTGATGATCATATGACTTTATAACAGTCAACACAACACTACCATTTTCTGTACTTCAACTTCGTAGTATTCTCGAAGGCTCAGTACAACAATCTTATCTTGGGATGCTTTGTCTGCCATTAAAAAGCCAAGGAAAAATGTAATTCCGGTCAGGAATAAATGATGATGACTATGACGAATGCTCCGCAATTATAAATTTTTGTAATCAAAAAGAGCACGTTCAATTGACATCTAAACGAAGCGTGCTACAATTTTATAGTTCTATATATAGATTGCTCATTGCCAGAGTTCTCATCATCTCAACATGAAAAGTAATAAAAACAATTCGCCAAATCCGCGACTGGCTATATAAATCTCCATATAAAATATACGTACATATGATACATGTGAAAATACTTTTATATTTTGACGTTTACAAGCTAAAGAAAATTGTGCACGTACGAGTAAAACTAATGACAGAAAAAACCAACAATTTACATATGATACATGTGAAAATACTTTTATATTTTGACGTTTACAAGCTAAAGAAAATTGTGCACGTACGAGTAAAACTAATGACAGAAAAATGGGTGGATTGGTTGATGGCAGTGTTAGCTTTCTCTTGGGGCTTTTTCTTATACTTCCACTTTCTCAACATTATTAGACATCAACAAACTCACAAGACAGATGACAGATGGACGATCCTTTCTACAGTTGTTATTACCGCACAGAAAAAGCTACTTGAATGCTTATAACTTTTTTCCTCTACGTCGTTTACTGCCACATACATAATATCAAGACAAAGTCAGCCAGCATGTTGCCTACCATAATTACAGTATATACCATACCGCATCAAATTCCATGTGAATGAAAACGAGAAGTTTCACATATTATTTCACTCACACATTTTGCCTTCTCTCAACTTCCATGCTATACACTTGCTCATACAGCTCATCCATCCACAAGACAAGGGAGAGAGAGAGAGAAAAAAACAGAGGAAGTCGACTCGTAAACGCTAAGCAAACAACAACAACAGAACGGCAATAGTCGCAGACAGACAGAAAGGGAGTTAAAAAATCTTTGGAAAAGTAAGTAGAATTCGCGGTCCTATCATCTCAGGAAATGAGCCGCCTCCGCTTTCATCTGTTTTCCTGGAAAGCACATATGCACACACACACAAAACAAACGGAGAAAAGAAAAAAGAAAAATCTAGCATTGCTGCCGGCCAGGATTATAACTTACGTCATTTTCCTTCTATAAGGAAATTGTGTATATTTTTGTTGTTTTTATGTTTGTGCGTATTTCCTAGTTGTGCATACCAAATATACATACACATATGCACCATACAATTACAACTTGAACATGACTAATAGTAGTGGCAGAAGAGAAAGAAAAACCAACAGCAGAAACACAAGTTACTTGAGAAGTAGAAGAAGCGAAAAGCATGGTAATATGTAAGCATGCATGGAGTGGTGTCAAGTTCGTTCGCTGTTCTTTGTTTTATGTAAAAGGCAGGATCCAGTGTAGCGTATGAGGGAGAGAAGTGAGAGGAGAAATGAAAAAGAAATATTTTTGCTTGTTTGAAACCGTAACATATGAGCCAGTGATGATGGAATAGTCCCATTTCCCTCGTTTGCTTTTCCTTCACTACGCTGTATATTGTGCCCTTGTGTGCGGTAATAAAGAATCCCATTTTCTCAACAAAATTACACATGTGTAATTCTTGTAGCCAGTTTATAGCTTGCCTCCCGCCGACAGCTTCCCCTTCTGACTTATGAATCCTAGACCATTGTTTATTTCTCTACCAGAAGTTATAACCATCACATCTACAATACTGCGCTGAATAATACACAAATACGTGTACACATATTTATGGAGGTACTTCTCACATTGTGACAACAGCGAGAAAGGTATGCGCTTCACTACTACTATACACAAAAGTTAATAATATAATATCTATGCGAGAAATAAGAAGAGAAAGTTAAAGAGAGTTATAAGAGGGGGAAATATTGTCAGTAGAAAAAATTTACAATGGTCTCCCATAAGCCACAAAACTGAAACATCAGAACTGTCTGTAAAAAAAATTACTCATGCCCCGCCATGCAGCTAAAACAGCTCACTTTCTTTAGAGCAACCGGAAGAGAAGAGGGAGACATACATAAATATAAAAAGTAACTCCCATCGACTATTGTATTTTTTATGGAGTATGATATTAGCTCAAATAAGAGACAAATAATGCTGCCACAATAATACAATCAACAACAACAAGAATAGGTAATAACAGAAGATTGTTTATTACATTCCTTTCCTGTGCCGATAAAACCCAAGATGACAAAAGCGACAAAATAGAACTGCGTTTAACGACTTTTCTGCTGATCATATATAAAACAGCACTGCGCTACTGCTGCTGGTGATACATAATATGAAACTACACCGTAGTGCTAGAATTATCTATTTTACCAAAACCTTCTTTACAAGAGTAAGTAAACAACAAGAACTGGCATAACGCGTTTTGTAGGTTGTAAAAATATTACGGCAAGGTAGTCAATAACTGTCCCTAATTCACCAAATAATAAAAAGAGTAAGTCATAAAAAAGTGCTTTGCTACACATGCAAATAAACGTAAATTTTAGCCATCATAAAATATTCAGTAACAATAAAGGAAAGGCATTATTTCCGTCAGACCTATCGCGAAAGACTTGACTAGTATACAAACTTCACCAAATTTTCCCAATTAGTCATTACAAACGATTATCCTTGTCATATATTTTTTTGTAAAAATAAGCTATGCTTCAACAAAACAAACAACCATGATTTTTGTAGGGTCGCCAGTACAACCTGGGATTTACTTATTTTTACGTGTTAGTCTTGTCGTCCGAACATTTTTTAACCGGATTTAATTGATTTTCAATGTCGATTGTCAAATCACAATGAAATTTAGGATTCAAATACTATACTTTAAATTGCAACAAAAGTTACACACATATACCCAAGGTACTCAATGACCGAAGCATCTCTGAGTATTTATGGATACTTTCTTAATTGAATACCTTGCATACTTATATCATACATATTTACATACTTAATTCATAATTATTATTAAGACGCAATAAAAATGCCTGCTATTTTCAATAAAAGTTATAATGGTAAATAGTTTCTTTGGGAAGAGATTGGTTGAAAAAATGTGAAAAGCAGAAAAAACCGAACTACATGCATCCATATTATACACCCAGATACCCACATTTATCTGTCTGCTGCAGTCTGTATATAGTTCCTGTTTCTACTTCCACATACGACAAAAATTCCACGCATCGTTATCATACCGTATAAAAAAGTCAACACTGAGACTGATAATACAGTCTGTTCGTGACTGGACGACTTATGTACAAACTTGCGTAAGATCGTCAGATTTTTTTGTCCTGTTGCACTCTCCAGCTCTTATCACTGAACACAAAGCTGATGCTATGTATATACGCATATAGGCCGGCACATAAGCAGAGAATAAGTTGCTGTTTCGCTTGAGATTTCTTTTCAAGGTTAAGTTCATTAAAATGTACTTTATTTCCTTCTTCCTACACGTAATCTTTAATGACATTTTACAGAGTACAAAACAGACTCAAGCTATTTTATGTTGTAGGGCACGTAAAAGTTACTGTCGCTCTCAAGAAGACACTGTATATTTATACATACCTTAAAAGGACGGACGGAAGAGTTGGAACTTCTTAAATCTAATTTCTTTGAAAAATTTAATTACGCGTGCAAAAACAACGGAAAAGGAACAGTTTTAGAAGCACTGTGGAAGTGAATTTGACTACATATTATCTTCTGGTTCCTGCATTGGCTTCTCTCTTTTAATGAGTTTGAACAAAAACTGCCTTCCACGTAAAATGCTGATTAGAATCCTTTACACACCCACCAATCCTCAGCAAAATATTTCTCATTTGTGCCAACTTACCCATATATTCATAGTGATCGTACGGAAATCATACAAAACATGTATTGCATATGGAGTGGCAAAAAAAATTCTTTGGCGCTTGTAACGCAATTCCTTTGCCATGTCATTCATTCTAAACAATCATTTTGTACATAAAAACAAATTAACTCTTGTTTTAAAACAAATAACTGCAACTGACTAGTTCCACAATAAATAGAAGATTTGATCAAATACCATTAAAAAAGGCTCATCAACATTTTCAAGTCCAAATGAGGAAGCAAATAATGCTCAACTCAAGGTTTAATATTTTACAAATATGGTAAATATGCATCAATGTGTTCGCAAATCACAAATCTCATTTTCACAAAATTCAGTCACATTACTACTCATCACGTTGATTTCCATTCACAAGGACGAAATACATACGTACATACATAAATGCAATATAGCGTTCACGCCTCAACAAACACAAAGCGCTGATGATGAATGCAAACTGGTTACGAATGACGTTAATGAGAATGTCATGAACATTATATGTGTATGTTTAAAGTTTGACACTAGCGAAGTTGAGATATGTATTTACAAAGTGTAAATAGGACATTATTTTATTCCAATGTAATATGTTAGGAAGAATTAAAATGAGCAGCTCTCATAAAAATAATAGAAGCCAAATGAAATGCTCACTGGAGTCTTTGCGTATGTGTGTGTGTGTGTGTTTCATAAATATACTATTATTAAAATGACAGCATAGCTGACAAAAAGACAAGATCAAAGCTCTTCCAGTTAGATCCTCTAATAATAATCATTATCGCGAGGCAAAAGAAGCGTATATACCTATATATATATAGTATTATGGTTGTAAATATTCACTATAATTGATTCATAAACAGTATAGTAATTATATTAAAACCATTTGGATAAATATAGATGAATGTATGTAGTTGTATTTCGGAACGGAATGTTGTTAATAAATTGGATTGAGGTTTAATATCAAGTGGAAGCAGCAAACTCAGCAAATCCGTCAACAGGACAAAGCCGAAAATTTTCTTTGACACTTTTTACATGCACACAAATTACACTACACATACACATGGTGGANAAAATTTTCTTTGACACTTTTTACATGCACACAAATTACACTACACATACACATGGTGGACCGAGTAGAAATTTGGACACAGTTCAGCTCCTGAAATACAGGTTTTGGAACCCATTTTAGGGAACTGTAAGAGGCTATTTATGTGTTTGTATTATATTGAAAAGACAACAATAAATATAAGCATTATGTAACAGTGACAATGCCTGCTGCAGTCAATTGTAGTCATTCCACAAAGACCGATGTATTGTACGTGAGCCAGACTACAAATCAGCTAGGTACGCGCATTTACTACCTACCTACATTATATACACACATGTCATAATGCAATGTAACACTTTTAGTTTGAGACTTCATGGAAAAGCTTAAGTCATCAAGTTAAAACTTATATAAGCTTGACATGTCGCAAAGGGAGAGAGCAAAAACAAACGAAAAGATATAGGCTTTAAAATCTTCTTCACGCGAGCAAAAACATAAGGAATATGGGGGATACGTATATAACAATGTTCATGTGCTATTATGAATGGAAGCACGTCTCCATCATAATAAAACTAATAGGAACTTATTGAGCACATCTTGTGAATTCATTCATTACATGGAACACATATATAGTCATTTATTCACTACTGCGACTATGTGAATTAATACCAGCTTTCATCACATTCTTTTTGTGAATGCAAGTGAAGTAACTACAAGCTGTCACCGCAGAAGTAAGAATAGAAAGGGAGAAATGTCATTAGAACAAAGCACTGATATACCTTATGCAGCTACAAAAAGCACATTATTATCAGCATCACCGTCACCACTGTACTACTACTGCTGCTACCATTACTATATACTACCGTATTTAGAACGGTACATCCGAAAGAGTATGCAGTTTTAGTAATGAGCAGCAAATATAAGGGAAGAGTATTATAGAGCTCCGCATTAGAAAGTCGGATGAAAAAGAAGAGGGAGCAACGTGTGCGTAATTCATTAGGGAGGAGGATTACATGAAATTAAGGCTTCACATGGGATTCACTTGAAAATCCTCTCGGAAAGCTACAAATGTATTGAATGGCGATCCTCCTTTGGTAAACCCTTGGTTATCTAAAATAACAGGCAGCAGAAGAGGAGAAGAGCGAACTTGCTGAAAGCTGCCTGTTTTCTAGCATATTCCCGCATTCCACATTCACTACGACGAAACGGGCCTTGTTTCTATTATTATTATTATTATTATTTCCATCTAATTTGTATGAGTTTATGCGTATGGTTGACTCTAATATTTATATACCCATAAGCTGTAGTATACGTTATTTGCATTCTTCTGATATAACTATAAACTTTCACTTTACTGTTTCCTTACTCTAAAATGAGCAAATATATTAATCTGAGCGATGAACAACATGTATTCGGTATGTAGGTTCCCTGTCTGTTTTACGTCATTCATATCAATTTAATTTCTACAAATAGTATATAAGCTCTTGTCCTAATATTATTTCTCAATGCTAAAAGAATTTTCAACTGACCTTTACATACATGACAGCTATAGAGTTATGTCGTCGTGGATGTATGAGACGTAATTCTAATTTTCACAGCATGTGATGTGATAGATGCAAAGAGATTCAATATAACATGCGGTCAGGGCCAGATAAAATAGGCAATCATTATCATCAAACAGATGAAATTAAAATCAAGCGTTGATGACCACATCGTTGAAATGACAGGGTAACCAACATGATAATCAAGTTGAATATAAGAATAAATTTGAAAGCAAAAGTTAATAAATTATTTTCCATTGAAAAACACTGAAACACAAGAAGCTATGATGTATATATAATCCGACTAATAATAAAATACCAAGTAGCTGGAATTTGACTGATTATACAGGGCTCTAAATTTCAGTAAATTGTTTTATTATAAAAATGAAAATATGTAGGCTGGATAATATGTATGTAACTTAGCCAGGCATATACATTATATTTATCAAACAATTTTATTTCAGACCTTCTCATCAAAAAAGTTAATATGGGTTGTATGCAAGCGTATTATATACTACATTTTAGCCCAATTGCCGATTCTGATGAAAGGGGTAGTTGATTTTTCAATAGCTTCTTTTCCCCTATCATAATCAAATGCTCAATAGGAACAAAATTGAATGTACATGAATACTGTTTGTGTAGTGCTGCTGATGAAAATTGAATAGAACGCCTAGCTTCTTCTGCGAACACGCTTGTGAAAAGGAATGATCAAAAGGCTCCACATCACATACTAGCTCTATCTATTTATGGTAATTGCACCGACATTGTAAATTTTGATGATTTCACCGGGTTGTTTACTTTTTTTATTTTATGGACATGATGTTTGCATGGAAATGTAAAGGAAACAATATCAATGTCCCCCGTTGTCACTAATGTTTACACAATTTCATCCAATTTCGTCTTCATTGGTGCCTCCACTTCAACTCCACACAGTTAGATGCTACTTCAAGTGAATGAAGGCGTGCGTGTACCTATATGCATGTGTATCTGGAATACATTGAAAAGAAATTTACTACCATATACCTCCTTACATTTCTTTTCTTCTTTTTAATGCTTTTACACTACATATCATGCATATGTAGAGCTACTAAAGAAAGATATGACTGATATCAACGATATCAGTATCCAACACTCATTTTTTTTTATACAATGGGATCTCAGAGAAGCTTCAGACACAAACTTGTGAGCTGCTGAACATAATACTGTGTGTCGTGTCTCACAACAACACTCATTGTCAGTACGTGTGGTCTGTTCTCTGTTGATATTGCATTTTTCCAACTACTACAAACTATGCTTGTCAGATAGCTTAGTGCGATTAGTAGCTACTTAATAGCGACACGTTGTTTCTTCGTACTTATATTGATGGTAATTGATTCTTTAATATTCCTCTCTATTTCCATTATTATCATTAATAAAAATTTCCAAATTTGCATGTGCTGCATGCTACATTTTCTATGTGCAATATTTTACCAAAGTGTAACAGTAGATACTCCTTAAAACCATTTTTATTACACCACTTTATCTCCAAACAACGCTCGACCCTATATCTAATTTTGTATTTGTATGAATGTAATTGTGAGAGATGTGTGTGTGTAAGTTGTAAAAGTGCAACTTTTATTGGAATGAATGAGAACTGGAGCTGCAAATAAATAAGCATTGTGCGTTAGGTATTAGATCCATAAGAAGTAATGCACATATACTTCCAAATATATCTCTCTCTCTCCCTTCTTGTCTACTACTCTAAGAGCCCAGTTTATTCCGGTTCACTCATCTTTTACTAAAGTCCCTTCCTATACAACAAAATTCCGGGTTATTGATGAAACGTTCTTTCCTCTTTCTCTCCTCTAATACCTATGCTACACATCAGTCTATTAAGCAGGATTTATATTAGACATGTGAGCAACATTATTATATGTGTGTATATGTACACATACACACCAAATAGTACAAACCAGCTAAACCGGCAGTCCTGTGCCTATACTTGAATGGGCAAAAAAAAAACTAGTAAAAAAGGGACTGGAAGGATGATGCAACGAGAAGAACCCCCAATTTCAATTGGGTTCTCAGTTTACTTATGTTTATCCTTGCGTAAAATTTACTGTGAAAACATTTTCTTCGGGAAATCAGTTTTAGTTGAAGCCCTTTCTCTCATTTTATGTCCTCGATGGTGGCACTAAAGTAAGTAACAGAAACGGTGGTAATAGTGGTGACCAAACCGTCCTCCTCTCTCCCAACACACGCGCGAGCTCTATACACACCGCCGCCACCACCTTTCATCCCCACGATTTTTTACAACATAACAAAACTGACCATATAGCAGAAATGCTTGTAAACTCTGCATTGAATGGCATCATCGAATATTACAGAAATACAATCTACCATCATTGAACTCATACGTACCTTGTATACATTTATATACCATTGTACCATCACCACATTCGAATACCCATGTTCCTCCAAAAAAAATATACGTGATAGAGGATTTTATATATTTGGTGAAATGTGCAATACAATGTCCAATATTGGCTGGTTATGTATTATTACGTTGTGTTAGCTCTTTCTCTCCTTTCCCCCATTTTATCTGTACAAGAACACAAGAGAGGAAAGTAAACTGAAGAAGTATTCTTTAGGGAAGTCGTTGAGTCAGTGAATGAATGATTTGACAAAATAGAATTTATTTCCCATTTGAGCTTTTATGCTTCCCTCAAATACCATCATGAATGACCAGCCGGATACTATATATTCATTGGAACATCATGGACTTGTATATTGCATTCTACATATATATATATGTGTACGTGTGTATGTATAGTAGTGTTATTACTTTTTTATTTTACTTTTCTTGTTCCCCTCTTTCTGCAGAATCAGAGGGGATGTTTGCGCAAGCGATTAAATCAGCTATCATTCAACTTTCTCTGTTTTTTTT
>JAHZNC010000473.1:0-10957 GCA_027744095.1 Zhuqinia jingwanae | reverse complement strand
TACTACTGTATCTAATAATTAGTTAGATTAGTTTTAGTGTTTCATCCACCGGAAACGCCCACCGCTACCTCATCATTACCCCCTCCATCACTCTCCCCCATCGTCTCAACAACTGTCTTTTCTTCGTCGCTTTTCTCCACCTCGTTTTCTTCATCTTTCTCCGCACCCTCATGTACTTCCGCTTCTTCTATTGCTATTGGTGGGTCACATAATTCTGTTGGGTCTGCTGTTTCAGGTACTGGTGTGGTGCAGGTTGCTTCTTCTTCTTCAACACGGACTTCTTCCACTGACTCTTTCACTTGCTGTGTTGCTTTAGCCTCCTCCACTTGCTGTGGTTCCTTATCCACCTCCACTTGCTGTGGTGCCTTAGCCACCTCCACTTGCTGTGTTACCTTAGCCACCTCCTCACTTACCCTATCTGCTTCCAACTCCTCATTGTCATCCTCCTCCTCTTTGTCCTCCGACAATGCTGCAGCTGTAATGGTAATCTCATCTGCTTGTTCCTCCCCCTCCTCCTCCGCATCTTCTGCTTCATTCGTCCCATCATCATCGTTTGGTATCGTGAGAATCTTCATCATTATGTTTTTATAGTCTCCAGACGTGTCGCCCGCTACATCTTTCGCCAGACTAATTCCATAATTCCTCTCGTAAATTTCCTGAATATCTATCAAATCTATTTCTGACCGTAGTACAACGATGGAGATTAGGGTTTCGTCATCAGTTCCTGGAAAAAATTGGGGTCGTCAAACCGAGATCAAATCATTGAGTAAAAGTCACACAACTTATTGAATCGCAGCTATTAAATGATGAACAAAAGTTGCAATTCAATACTTGCAATACAGTGCCAAAACCTGCGATGAAATTTACGTGGTAATGCTTCAAGCACGAAATATGGAAAGATTAGCGCCTTGAATCGCATAGCATATCCATGGTTTAACTTGAGTTGGCTTGCAATCCTACAATTAAAGCTTAAGTCAAATACAAAAGTTTACAGTTGCCCCTACCTATTCCCTGAATAGCATCCTTCAACCTTTCAGCATAAAATTCCGGCTCACTCCGTAAAATCTTACAGATGGCCTATGTATGCCTCCTTCAGATCCGAGCTAAGTTCCGTCGACTCAATGTACTCCTCAATGCTCTTATTTGAGACTTCTTTATAGGCAGAAAAAAGTTGGCGCAGGTGGTCGTACGATCTGGAGTTGAGGATTTGTTGAAGGATTCTTTCTTTTGTGCCACATATTTCCCCCTGCGGTACAAAACTCGCTCCGTGCAAATTCTATAAAAGCAAACATACATTTGCAAAGATTAAATTATAAACAATTTTGTTGTCAAAATAATCAATGGCACACGGTGATTACAGCAGCGTCCTCCCAAACTTTCTCAAGCTCCGTTTCGCCATCTTCCCTTCCTCCACTTATCATATCCACAATCAAACTGCGCAACTCGTCGCTAAGGTCAAAGCCAATATCATCCTCCAACTCACTCCGATATCCTATCGACAAAATACATGATGGCATTCCATTAATCTCGTCAACATGCACATTATGTATTTAGGTTTACGTATTTACATTATTTTTATTAACAGGGAAAAAATGATTTGCAATAAAAAATATTTACGCTGCTTGTATAGAATTTTGATGGCATCCACTTCAGCATTGGATCGGGGACATAAAAGGCTCAGCAGCGTGAAATCGTCTGAGGAAATTGAAACCTTTTTGTAGATTTTCTGCAGCTGCTTAAGTATCTGAGATGCTTTAGATTTTTGCTAAAGAATATCATAAAATAAATAAATACAAATTACAAAATGGCATGTGTGTTCAATCCAGAGAAAATCCAAATAAATATTTGTACATGAAAATGTATTTACAGAAATGGCATGATGAATGCACTCGATAATGTACTCCTCGGGATGTTTCATGAGCGCCAATACGGTCTTGGAAAAAGAAAAGGAAAGCTCACTGTCCAACTCTTTCTCCAAATTCTATTTAAAAAAACAAGATTATATATATATAACATAGCGTTTTGATAAAACTAATTATGAATTCCTTATGATAATGGGGTTGATTGATCAGTTAATTAATTGAGATAAAGACATATGATATGTTGATATAGTATGTGTATAATTGACCTTGGAATACTTTTGTTGGTACATCTGCTTAATTTCTTGCCTCTGTTCGAATGTGTGACTACAGACAGTTTCGATTACGGCAGCCTCGTCTGTGCCTAAAGTCAAGAATCCCAATTAGTTAATTACAAATAACTAATTTTGATTTCAAAATAGACGTAAAGATGCTCTCAAAAACAAAAGTACTTGCATAGATGCTCTCAGAGCTTTGTACAAGAGCTTTTGTTACTTATATAAGGCATTTGACTTGACTGACCTATGCCAATCATACTCTGATACAGGGCTTCGCAGGCCCTTTCTGGATTATATTTGCCTGTTTGTCTCACCGTTCCCTTAATAATTACAAAAAGGATGACACTTACAAACATACACCGAAAAATATTTGTTAATAATTTTAAATTTTTCTGTCTTTGCTTACCCTATTGCCAACCGTGTAAAACGCGAACTTGGACATCATTTAAAGAACAAACTAATAAAATATTTAACTAAACTTGATTTTCTTGATCTGTTGATGAGGGTGGACGTGTAGTAATAGATATTGCACCTCTGTCTCTCCACTGCAATTAAGGAATAATGGGATAGAGAAAGTCAACTGGATCAGCATTGCAGCACAGCTCCGTCGTTTTTTTTTTACCCAAGCGTCTCGTGCAGACGGCTACCGTGAAAATGCCACACATGGCACTATTACAAGTGCATACATAATATATATTATGATTTATGATGAGCGTTATTATTATGTTGGATGACTATTTGAGCTATCAAGTATAATTATTGTTAACATGCATGTGTACAAAGCACTTTGCTATATAGGTAGGTATATTTGTAATAATAGGTTTTGTTGTTTATGTGGGATGATGAACAGCTAATTCTTTGGACTCGTGTGTAAAGTAGTAGTATTATTATGTGGGAGAAGAGGTGTGCAAGTGGAACGCTACAACTCCCGGGATTTCAACGGAGATGTGTCGCCAGCACCACCTTCCTCGGAGGAAGCTGTAGGAGTCATTTCCTCATTTCCTGGTTCTTCACTACTGGCAACCTTCACACTCGTCCCTACTTTTTCCTTGTGTGGCTTTGCTTCAGCATCATCCTCCACTTTGTCTACATCTCTTTCCTCCTTTTGCCCTTTAACAACAACTACTTCCGTATTTTCTTCCTGATGCTCTTTGTCGTCAGCCGTCTTGTTAGAAGAAGCCTTCGTTTGATCTGCTAGATTCTTCATTCTCTGATTGTTTTTCTTCCTCTTTATGCTCAGTAGGCTCGTCATCATGATGCACTGTTCCGCTATCGTCCTCCTCCTCTGCTTGTATTTCTATCGCATCTTCCTCCTCCTCTATCAGAGAAACATCATCAATCTCATCGATTTCCACCTCTGCCCCTTCCGATTCTTCTTCTGAAACTATTGCTGCCACTGCTTCGTTCGCTTCTACAGCTTTGCTAGTTGACACCATTTCTTCCTCAACCTCCTCATTAACCTCCTCCGGGGCTTTAGCTTCCTCATCCTTTTTTGTATCTAGTTTGGACACAGGTGCTCGACTACGCCAGGCATTGTTTTCCTTCACAAGGGGCATCGCCTCTTCCCCTTCTTCCTCTTTTTCGGGTTCATCCTTTACTTCAGTAACTTTTGGCACGGCTGGTGCCCGACGGCGAACTGGTGGCTTTTCTGCAGGCATCTCTTGCTCATCATCCACGTCCACTTCCTTGACCTTTTCTTCCTTTTTAACCTTTGGAGTCCTCCTAACAGTCTTCTTTGGCTCCTCCGGAGGTGGAATGGAAAGGATCATCAAAAGCAATTCCTGGTAGTCCCCAGACGTATCGCCCGCTACATCTTTCGCCAGAGTAATCCCATTCTTTTTCTCATAAACGTCCATTATATCAAGCATATCCACTTCACACCTTAGAACGACCACTTTAATCCTAATTTAATGTTCAGATAAAAATTATTAATAAATAAATTTATTTAATAATTACAATGTTTGAATGTTTGGTTGTCGGCCTTACGCTACCCATACCCAAACTTTATGCTACCGAATCATTTTTAATGGATTTATACATGAATGAATGTATTATATATTTAAATATATACTTATATTTTATATATTTATATTTTAAATCTTTTATGTCATGTATGAATAAGATATTTATTAATTAATAAAATTAATATTTGAATGCAATTTTAGTCCTCATTCAGGGAAGAGTGTTTTGAAACCCAATTAATTGAAGAGTGTTTTGAAACCCAATTATATAACTGTTTATGAAATTATTATGACTAACTACTACTAATAACTAGGTATATTACATATGAATCACATCAATTCTCTCCCGCTGATGACATCAATCATGATGTGCACACGCTCCACAAAGTGGACTATGAATAGTCGAATGCCCTATGACTGATTAATTGTGTTTATAACTACTTGATTTTAAATATATATATATATCGAAAAAAAATTTTAAAAGAAGTATTTATGCATATACATATTAAAATTCATACATTCATCAAAAGATTGCATGAAAAATTTACAGATTTACAGAAACATTTAAACACCGATATATTGCTTATGACTGACGATACTTCAAATATCCATTCAAATATAAAACCATTAAAAAACGATTAAGCATTGAGTACAGGTAGCAAATGTTAAGGGTAGCGTTAGACGAGTAGAATAAGGCCTAGACCCACAATGTGTCGTCATCAGTTCCTGCCCCTTGAATTGCGGCCTTCAATCTATCTGCATAAAATTCTGGCTCATTAAGGAGCAACAAGATGATCGCCTTGTAGCTCTCCTTGAGTTCCAGGGAGAACACCTCCGACTCATCCACCAGCTCGTCAATCTTCCTTCCCGTAGCATCTGCGTAGCTTTCAAAAACTTTCCTCAGATGTGGAAAACTCCTCTCCTGCATCATGCCTTGGAACTGGTTCTCCCATTCTTCCCCTGCCACCAACACATCCGCATCTTCCTCTACTGCATCCTCATCCACCCCAGTCTCATCCTCTTCCTTTCGCTCCCCACCGAGTATGTCAAGGAGCAAAGTGCAAAATTCCTCGGAAAGATCATTTCCGCCCAATGCAATGCGCTCATCCAACTCTAGATCATACTTTTTGCGAAAGGCCGTCTTAATCTGGTCCAACTGCTTGTTGGTCTGAAGGTACAACATGCTCAGCAACGAGTACTCCATCTTGCCCAGTCCGTCTTGAAACATGGCACTAAGTCTCTTGATTATTTTGCCACCTCGGGACTGTTGAACCGTCGCACGGTGGATGCATTCCAGCATGAACTCCTACCGAAACAAGTTTAGCAGAATAATTATTTTTCTTAGAAATCTGTTATTTGAAGTGAAAATTTCTGAGATATAAAAAAATTGACCTCTGGATCTTTCATGAGCGCTAACACAAGTTTAGAAAAGGTTCCACCCAGCTCCCCGTCCAGCTCTTTGAGGAGATCCTTCTTGTACACTTGCGTGTACTTTTTCCGCATTTGTTGGCGCTGTTTTGAATTATGACTCCCTACTATAGAAATTATAGCTGATTCGTCAGTACCTTTAAAAATTTGGGGCGGATGGAGACAAAATTTAATTAATTTTGATTTAAGGAAGCAGAAGTACCAATAATGTTAGCTCAACTTACCCAAACCCTTCATGCCTTTATAAAGCTTGACACAGGCGTCCGAAGGGTTACACCTTGTGGGGCCCCGCACGGTGCCCTGAGACAAGGCAAAAAATTCAATACAAGTTTACAAATTGCAATTATGCCAGAAATAATCATAATCGAAACTCACCCTTTTTCCGGTGACGTAAAATCCCATTTCTTTTTACTCTGGTCTTGCCACAGTTTTTAAAGACGTTGTTGTTGCAGGGCAGGAAACAAAAAGACTAAACAGTTGCAGCTCTAGAACTCTTTTTGTTTGAGCAGAGATGATTTGGATTATACCAAGTTAGCATCGTTGCATATTCAATATTATGGTAAAGTAATAGTGTATGACATCATATATTAGAGGGCAACAAGGGACCTGCACTGCAGCAAAAATTGATGCAGAGACAGAGAGAGACGTAGTAAAATAAAATCCTATTTTATTTATTATTTTGTTACGTCACCCTCACAGGGAAAGGTGAGCATAAAAATATATATTATTGGTATTGCATGACGGATAACAAAAGTTTAAGGAAGGCTAAATTATGATTAGAGCTGCCTACTATACATATGTACCCATGTTCGGTGCATATTCCAAAACTTTGTTTGGGCACAAAGGAGAACAAACCGGAAACATCAATTTAGATGGACTTATGTCACATTATGTGCGTGTGTATAAAAAAGAACTGTTCACCATATTTTTATGTAAATGGGGAATGGCGTGGTGTCTTGTGGTTGTTGTGTATCTTGATAAGCTTTCGAAAAGGACACTGGACGTTTAATTGTGTTGTTATGATTTATTGTGGGAAAAGACAAGCTGGCAACCCTTAGGATAGTCTATACAAATATGGTATAGGAGACGAATGCACCAAATGTACATATGCTGATAATATTTGCAATTGATGGGATTTGGGATGTGGCATGTTTAGTTGTTAGCTTTGTTTTATTTTTTGATGTACACCAAGTACCACATCGTCAAATAAAGGTAATTAGATGATAATATCCCAAAAGGCAATATGAATCTCAATATAAATTATGAATGATTGAGCCTAATTCCACTTCAATATCTGTATTAATTAATGTCTTCAAATGCATGTTTGCACACAGTGTAATGAATCAGAGGTGAAGAACAAGATTACAACATCATCAGATTATCACATTTTCAAATTACATGGTTTACACAAATAAATCAAAATGTACATAGGGTCATTAGTTGGCAACACAGTTGTTTAGTTTGGAATTGACGAAAATTTAATGTAATTTAAGGCAACAAATTACTTTGCAATAATAATACAAATATTATATATTATATTCTGGATATTCTGGAAATTTTAGCAATTCACCATAAGGGATTGCGAGACTATTTATGAAGGTGTATTGACCATTTAAATTTGTGTCTAAATGCCCAATTATTATTCGTTGTACGCCCACCAGTCTTTTTCGTAACCTTCATAAACGTGCTCTACTAACAGTTGTCGACGACTATCGCAATAACGATACTTGTCTTGTACCTAAAAAATATGGAGAACAAAAAATTCGTTACATGCGCATTCCCCCAAAGCTTTAATTCTTAAAAAAAAACTTACCTTCTGCTTGATATCAGCTAAATTCTCGGATGTAATATCCCTTTCCAAATATTCGGAAAGTTTCTCTGTTGCAGATTCTAAATCTCGTTGGTTATCCTCAAAAATTACAGACTGGTTGCTCTTTTGCAGATAAAAGGCGAAAACGTAGGTGTGCATAAGGGTTTGTCTGCACTCGCACAAGATATCAACTGCCTAAAAAAAAGATTACAACACACAAAAAATTGTTGTACAATTTTGTTTTCTTTTCCATTTTTCTCAAGTTGGAATGCAACGAATTACCTTCTTAAGAAAAGGAGGGACATTTGGTAAATTAAACACTTGCAACCCTAAGAAGAGAAAAACTGGTAAAAAAATGACGCGAATCGCCCCCAAGTACCTTGGTGTTAGTCTCAATCCATTTAGAAGTCTTAGAATCAGAAATGTTATTTGCCATTTCGTCAGATGTCTGGAGCCACTTCTTGAGCCAAACACACTGTACCGGCTCATGACAATTACTTCCACATTGGAAACAAAACTTATGACTACAAGCACAAGTAACAGGTCTCCAATCTTTCCATTCCGTAACTCGGATTGCGTTGGTACAGTCAGCTGAAGGGCACCATTTTATTAAACGATTACACTACAAATCCCATCAACGATTCAATTTATACTTAACCATTGACCGTCAGCTTTAGATTAAGATTCAATAAAATAATGGTTTTAGTATTAAAATCCACATTACTTGAACAAAGCTATTAGTTATTAAATGCAGAAATTTAAGTTTAACTTTGGGATCAGTCACTAATTTCATGACTGTAGCATCATCAACTTGAATTGGACAGTTGTGTGCTACACATGCTATCTTTTGCCCCATTCCCTCCTCCATGATTTTAGTAGTTAGGTACTCAGACCAACAATGGACGCAAAAACGGTGTCCACATTCCATCCCATCCATCATCTAGCAAAAGACAACAATGGTCATTCAGCTCATTCGTTTTTTTTACGTGATCAAAAATTACATTTTACAATTCTACATGCAAATCACTTACGGATGATGGTTTCTGCACGCAGCATATTTCACAATCTTCTACTCCATTACTAGGAACAACAATAGGAGCTTGTGAAGTAGTAGGATTTACAATATGAGCATCTTTGAATAGCTGTTCCTGATCTCCATCATAATATGCTTCCAGAAGTTTTACCTTATCCCATCCGAAATGGTTCAGAAGGATTCGCATCGTCGTAGGGGGTAGTTGAAGAACGATGTTTGCCTACACAAATTTATTTACAAATTTTCTTTTCACTCCAGGCAAATATGAATATAGCTTAAATTTTAAAAAAATGTATAGGTATATATACAAAATACTTACATCTTTGATACAATCAACCATGTGCTCAACTATTTGTTCAGTGGAGAGCACCTGAAATGAATACTCTTCGCCAGGATTCCTCTCTGAGGAGCCGCTTTCCTCGTGCTCCATTGCGAATACAACTAATTACAACTTTACAACTATCCTACTATCCTCGTATTTCTGGGATGAATCCATTGACTTGAAATTTTCTTCCGTTTTTTATAAAGCTTTTCTGCTATTTCTCGATTGGTTTTTTAACTTCTTAGATTGGTTACCTGGGAATCCCACGGTGGGATGCCGACCACCGACCCATATGCAACAAACTTTTGGAGAAAACTTGGTAAAATGTTTCAAAAGAAAAAAAGTTATAGATTGGAAACCAAATGTGAAATAAGGGTTCCTTATTTGACAATTATTGGCGTCCATTTTGTTTCAAAAATGGATTTTAGGCAATTTGATTATTTTGGGCCCCCAAATAATAATACTTCTTTCGGTCTTAAAACGGTGTCAAAGATACGATTGCATACTCGTATCTTTGACACCGTTTTAAGACGGATAATCGATTCATATGTCACAAAAGTTCATCATATGTATCTACGACAAGTGTAGAATTCCGAGTCTAAATTTAAGACAATAGGCTAGACTTTGTCCAAAAAAAATAAAATCCAAATTTTTGGTCATAACCTTTTTGCAGAAATAAGTTGGAAGGTGAACACTAGATTTTTAGTACATTATTATTCAGCAATAGGAAAATCAAAAATCATCAAATTTTCGGAAATGCTAGTGTGGTGAAAAAGATTAAAAGATATATATACAACAAATGCAATGTGTCAACGTCGTTTCATTAATTCAGTCTGTTCAAATCTTGTGTGGTCCCGTTTACTTCAGTACAATGTTTTTACACATTTCTCTACCCATTCCAGTTATTGTAAGTTTTGTACACTTGAAATATATAGAGTTTGATTGATACCCGTATACTGGAGTTTTATTAAAGTGCGGGGTATGTAAATATTAGGTGTGATTTCCAACCTCATTTCTCTACCCATTCCAGTTATTGTAAGTTTTGTACACTTGAAATATATAGAGTTTGATTGATACCCGTATACTGGAGTTTTATTAAAGTGCGGGGTATGTAAATATTAGCTGTGATTTCCAACCGCTTTCAAATTAAAACACACTATTCATTTAATACTTATACTAGCGGTAGCGGCGTACCAATATCAATCACTTGCCCAAAAGGCATCACAATAATTGACTGGAAGTATTTCCAAATCAGTAGAACCATCAACAGCAATATGCTTTCAAGTTCGGTTCTAGGGCAGTCTGTTTCCAATCCCTGTGGATCTACGACTGATCAAATGAGTACACCAATGTCATCACAAACTTCCCAGGAGTAGTAAGACTTTAAAGGAAAGCGCTTCTAAGGTTGATATTGCTAGCTTGTTCGTACCTCCGAAAGAAGTAGCTGTTCCTAAATCCGTGCTTCAAGCACCAGCCTTCATGGAGAAGTGTAAGTCAATCACAATTTTATGACGGATGTCAAACTTTATATTTCATAGCATGGTCATGGTCGTTTTATGGGGCAGGACGGTATTATTACTCGATGGTAATGGAAATGGTGGACAAGTTATAACTTACTGATTTTTTCCAGATATTTCTAAATTAACAACTTTGGAGGAACAGGGGAAGATTTCCATTCATCGTCTTACTTGAAAAGAAGTCTGACATCTGACATCAACTATAAGAATTCTTTTTATTACATTTTTGCTTGGAAATTGTTAAAATACCACACAGTTAATGAAATAAAATGAAAAAGTCATAAAGTAGTTGAAAATCTTATTTTATTTTTATTTTATTGATATAAAGTGAATTTTTACACTTGAAAGACGTCCCTACTCCCTAACTATTGCTAACTATGAAATTGATAAATGCCACACGGGATGACCTAGCATAAAGAAAACAGAACATGGATGGATCCCAAAATCCCAAAGCAATGTCTGCAATATGCCATGTTTCGCTCGTCACATTACTTGGGTACCCACCTACATGCACGCTTTAGATAGAATGTTGAGCTGAAGAAGATTTATGAGCGAGCCCAAGATCCGCGCAGAGAAGTTTGTGACAGTTGACACAAGTAACTGTATCTCAACACTCACTCTTACAAATTGCACAATAAATTAATTTTTTATTCTGTCTCGATGATGATAGGTAACATGGCAGTTTTATTACAAGAGCCCAACAATCATGATTACTAGAAGTAATTATTATACAATAATAATAATAAATA
>JAHZNC010000472.1:0-45830 GCA_027744095.1 Zhuqinia jingwanae | reverse complement strand
AGCATCAGAAACATCACCTGAATATGTAGTAGGCTTTTTGTAAAGATTGTTCAAAACAGTGGAAGATGTAATCTTTTTTTTTCTCTGCTAACATAATATACCTACCTATATACACATCTCCGCACTCTTACAAAGGTGTACGATGATGACGCAGACAGAGAAAATGTTCAAAACTCTTGATGGGTACTTTGAAAAAAGGAGAAAAAAGAGAATGAAGTAAAAGTATAAAACTGATAAGCAGACCTACTCGATGTTGATGGGGGAGGGGGAGGATGATGATAATATGCTGGTATGGTATATACTCAACTGACGGAACTGTGTATATATTTATTTTTATTTTTTGAAAAAAGCGGATCACATGTATAACGGGTGAAACAACTGCGGTTTTACTTATCCATCCATAGTTAAAAGCAAGACTAGTGTAGTATGTGTAGTAACAAGAAGAATATATTATGTTGTTTAGGATCCCATGATGGTCATTCCTTAACCCTTCCCTGACTACGAATAAATTGAGAATGTGAAAAGCATACCATAACGGCTTGTATAGCCAGAGTGAACTAGTTGTGTGGTAACCACACTTTCCCTCAAAAACACAAATACATCCTCATAATACACACACATACACATAATATATGTGTATAACATGGAACTATACTGAAAACTGATGTCTAGTGTTATCCAACTACTATGACTCACTTCTTGTTCGCAACGAAAGAAGAAGAAAAAAAACAATAAAGAATAGAAATTTGCCAGAGTGGTACTGGCGTACTTGTACTCGTCCATGAGAGATATTAAGACGAAGCTGAAAAATAAAGGAATGAGGCAAGGCTGCGTACAGCATGAAAAATCCCAACTTTTTCCCCCTTTCCAGCATCAGTCCAAAAAAAAACTCTTCCAGTCGAAAACTTTCATTTCTTCCTTTTTTTATATAGCATCACAACAAAACAGGAACCGAGCTCATATACACTACTTGCCTCAGGGTTCAACAGAAGCTTTTCCACAAACTTTTTTTTTTCGTACGTAAGAAGAAGAAGAAGAAGCAGTATAACATGAAGAAAGTAGAGTGTGTACAACATCATTTTGGGAGATGATGATAGATAGACATATGGGTATGTCGAGCGGGATGATATGTGCTTTTTTCTTTCATCTTATCTCATATATGAGGGTTTAAAAAAAGAAAGTATAACTGTGAGGAAGGAAACATTACAGGCTGCCGCCGTCTAATTTTAAAAAGTTGTTAGCCAGATTTTTAAGTATATTCGCCATCACCACGAAGGCGCACCAAGCTCTCCTGTTGGATTTTGCTACGCTCTGATGCTTTCACCCTGTAAGAAAAATAAATTGCTTGAATTAGATCATAGAAAAATATGAGAAGTCCAGTGTACAGTGTACTACAAGTAGAAAGGGTGCTGCTGCTGCTACTACTTTATCATTGACCTCCTTTAGCACATTTTTTGCCCTTATCCACCATATAAGCTAAACATCTTACTCTCGCAATTTTCATGTATACACATATCTTCAATCCTTCTTTCTGTGAAATGGAGCAGCTTATTTTTTAGTGTTTTATTTCCTGAATGACATTTTTTTCTGGCCCGGGTTATAATGTATGAAATAATGTCTGTAATAACATATATAATAATAATATGTATATTGCCATCAATTTTTTTTGTAAAAAACAAGAAACAGTGAACACAAAGGACTACTTTTCACATCTCTCATCTGTTACTATTTTTGGCCCAGGATTTTTTTAAAAAGTACCTTGTAAAACTACCTACTTTCCAACTTTACAGAGCTGCAACATGCTCTTCTAATTTTTTATATATTTCGTATGTTTTAGTAGGAGGAAATTTAAAAAAAGACAAATAACTATAATACAAGGCCAAAATTTTGCGATTTAGTAACCACACTGATTTTTTTTTGAAAAAAAAAGAGAGAAGTCATTCAACAAAGCCCAGACCGGGTACTAATGGCATGAAAAAGAAAAGTATGATTATATATATTACATCACATCCCATTACATTACACATCTTCAAAAATGCTCAAATTCAACTGATGTTTTCACTGGAAAACTTGAACGAAACACTGAGAGAAGCCTCCTATAAAAATAAAAGAAAAAAGGAACGACACGATGATGCAAGCACACAGCAGCAGCAGCAGCACACTTGTCTAGATGTAGTGTCGCAGCTGGCTCCTTGTTGTAACATCAACTTCTATAACAGAATTTTCGCATTCGCTCTTTTTCTTTGTGATACTTACGTACAGACACCATCACCGCCACTACCACCACCACCAGACGACTTTAAGAATAAAAATCCACTTATACTACACACTCCTTCTTTTCCACTACCACGACTTTATAATGTTACTGATATTAGTTTTAGTGAGTTTGTTGTACTACTGGTTGTTGTAACGGTGGTGGTGGTGGTGGCAGTGATGTTGGTAGTGGCGTTAGTAATGGTAAAATAACCTCCTGTCGTTCGACGAGCATGAAAAAGTAGAGAAAAAAAAGTTGTGACACAATAATATTTATATATATACATATATACTCCGTGTTCCATATATATTTAAAACTGATGCTTTTTTCATAACGGTTTAGTTTTTCTATACATTTTTTTGTTCACTTTTGGCATTATTTTACCCTTTATTCTTAAGAGGAAGAAAAAAAGGAAGAGAATACTAAAAGTAACAACAGTTTGTCTATAGATGTATGGGTGTGTGTGTGTGTGTGTAAGGAAGTATCATCAAGTTGGTTGTTCATAGTAAAAATGCAATATAAAGACTAACTCTGTTTAAGGAAGCAATATGATTTTCTTCCTCTTTTCTCTTTAGTAGTGTGTTTTTTCTTCTTCTTCCTGTGACTTGTCTTGTTTTTCAACTTTTTTTTTCGTATGAGGAATTTGCGGAATGGTTGAAAATTGTTCATAATACTACACTCTTGCACACGGAGACTTTATCATGAGAGTCTTATTACCTACTATATGTCATAATACTAGTATACTACGTACATGCAATACTTTATGAACCTATATAGGTACAAATTCCTTGAAAAAATGTACAAAATATATATATGTATGGAATCATTTTCTTCACAAAGTCAGAAATGAAAAAAAGGAAGTAAAAAAGAATTTACGAAGAAGACAAGCCATTGCAAACATAAAGTATTTAGGTACTTGTTTCCGTCGGATTTCATGCATGTGGTGGTAGTAGTGGTGGTGGTGGGAATGGAGGATGTGATTCCGTTTTCTCATTTATTTTACTCATCCACCACCAGCAACACACAAATACACAGGTTTGTCTGCTTCCTTCTTTTTTTATTTCCTTTTTCTTTCTTCCTTTCTTCTCTCTGTGCAAAGCTATATTTATGGTGTATATGTATGTGTCATGTATGTACAACAACGGCTGCTGCTGGATTTTCAGCTGAATATATATAGTTATAATAATATACTGTTGTACTATATATATTCCTTTGCAAATAAGTATGAAAAATATAAGAATACCGTTGTAGTATAGGGAAAAAATGTAAAATTTAGTGAGTACCACAGTTCCTTTTTTTCTCCTTTCGTTGTATACATAACATTACCTCTCTCTTATTCGTACTACGAAATGTAATTGCACTCCGGTACTGTTTTGGGATGCATGTCCGCTTCCTTATTTTTTCAGTTTCATTCGGCAATAGCAATATATGCATTATAGATTTGTTCAGGGACACATGCCATCATCATATGCGACGATAAGTGTATAGTACATATAGCTTTGCGTAGTAGTACTCTTGAATTCTTTTGCTCTTTTTTTGTGTGTGGATATTTCAAAGATATTGGGTTTTTAGTTCTCTTTTATTTTGTACGCAATGTCGCCATCCAAATCCAACTAAACCACATCACACACGTAGAGTTATATTTGCACACAGTAAAAATAATAGTGGTGAGTAAGCAATACCTCTGTAATCCTTATTGTAAAAGGTATACACTGCGTATTATGCAGTATCCTCTTTTGATACATTCATAAATACCTACGTATGTACTATGTACATATTTGTATATTACATGTATTTATATATTATCACCTGCTACGAATTACATAATATACATATATTACTAAAAAATTTCAAGGAAGAGAAGTAAATAAAAGCAGAGGAATATAAAACCACTGTTGCTGTGTTGTACATAATATGCAGCGCGGCATTGCTTTGTTGGCGTTGTTGGTTGGAGTACATAATACTCAGCAATATGAGTAAACAAGCAAAGGAAATAAGGTAGTATCAGTACCTAGAGAGTTCAGAATCTTTATCGATGCTTTCACCCGTGTGTGCTCTGTCTACTTCAATTTTCCACTACGACCGGGGGCAAAAGGGGATAAAAGGCAAATAGGAAGTGGAATGGTGTTGTGTATAAAGTTTGCAGTAAAAAGGAATGTTGTTGCGGCTCTCTCTCTCTCTCACTCTCTTTTCTCTGTGCTCCTTTTTAGGCTTTACACATGATTCAAGTGTGTTGCCGTCTCGCGTAGTCGTGTGTTACAACACACGATGATAAAAGGCAAATAGGAAGTGGAATGGTGTTGTGTATAAAGTTTGCAGTAAAAAGGAATGTTGTTGCGGCTCTCTCTCTCTCACTCTCTTTTCTCTGTGCTCCTTTTTAGGCTTTACACATGATTCAAGTGTGTTGCCGTCTCGCGTAGTTGTGTGTTACAACACACGACTACGACGTAGGAGGAGTACAAGCTTTATGGATGCATGGATAAAATATATGAGAAAAGCAGCAGAGAGAAAGGAGAGAGAAGATTCAACTTGCTTATCCGATGTTGCATGAATCGCCTTCTTTGAATTTTCTTTCTCGTCATGGATAAAAGATATGAGAAAAGCAGCAGAGAGAAAGGAGAGAGAAGATTCAACTTGCTTATCCGATGTTGCATGAATCGCCTTCTTTGAATTTTCTTTCTCGTTTCGTTTTTTTAGGCTTCAGTCCGCGTCCTCTCTTCATCTCTATCAATTATTTAACGGTATGTGAAAAATGGATATCTTCTTTTCCCGCTTTTCTTACAAGACATAACGAATTCAAGTGTGCTTGATACGCCAGCAGTAAAACATATGTACATTTTTTTGCTGCTTGGCAAAATATATACCTACACGTTCACTGAGTACACACACTTAGGTATATACTACTATTACTATTACCTTAGATGTTATTCAAGTACCACTGCAGATTCTTATGAATGTAAGGAATATAAAATCCAATGTAGGCGGAAATGTATAGATCCATTCTTTCTGTCCCATGTTATTATTATATTTCCTTTTTATGCAGTGTATTTATATGTGTGTATATATTCGCTTATGCTATGTCGATCTCCCCTGTGTGTTTGCAAGCATTTTGAATTTTTTTAAAGATTGCTTTACTCCTATATCCGTGTTCACTTTCTCTTCTATCTCGATTTCCTTTATTTTTTCAGTGGTCAAGAAATGAGAGAGAGTATCGCAAACAGCAGCGGCTGCATCATATAGTAGCCGCGTGATATTGCCAGCAAAAGGAATATGGCCATGGGGAAAGAAAATGACCACCTCGACTATTACGTAAATGGGCAAGAGGTTACGCACTACTTTAGATAGATAGTGGTTTGACGAGTTACGTTTCTCATTTCATCTAATTCATGCCACTACTAAACCAAACAGCTATACATTTATGACGAAGCATACTCACAAATCTCTTATTACGAAGGTCTATCTATATAATCCATGTATGTCTTGTATTTGAGATGCGCATCACTAGTTTTGTATGCTCCTCTACAAAAACGCTACTAGCTACATTATATTATATGTGAATCAACTACCAGTCATCCGATTTACCTACCTCCCGATTTTTTTGGTTTTGCCCGGAACCTCAACTTTCCGACAAATTTGAGGGGGAAACCAACTATCCAGGAAAAATACCAATGTATCAATTTTTTGCATCCTGGCGTAATAACTAATTTTTAAAATGTAATTCGAAAGGGGGTTAGAATTAGCTTGTAGCATATTTCATGCACCGTACATACGCGAGCAGTATGTCATAATCTTTCACTCTTATCAGGTTGGGATTCATTCACAACCACCTCAGTGGGCACAGACCTATTTAAAAAATATTTCCACTTTAAGCACCTGTTCAGTTAGACTAGTTGCACCAAAATTTTAATATAGAAACTTTGTATATCTGCATGTTTTGAGGTGCCCTTGAAATAGGATTCAGGACCCTTCCAATAGTACAAAACAAAATATCCGTAGGGTAAATTTTTGATAAAGTTTGTCCTAGTTTTCAATAAGAAAGGCATTGCAGATTCACCCAAACAACTATTGAAGGTCCAATCCAATGTGCAATGATTGTTATAAAATCGGGTAGTTGACATTAAGGTCCCCAAAAATAATCGGGTAGTTGACATTAAGGTCCCCAAAAATAATCGGGTAGTTGACATTAAGGTCCCCAAAAATAATCGTGAAGTCAGTATATCGACTAACATGTAAGTTTCCGTATAGGTATAAGCCTGCGTGTTGTACTATGTGTAGACATTTTCCTATTTTATTACTCAGCATATATGAAAAGATGAAAGAAAGAGAAAATGAAAGTTTTTCTTCTTCCTCACGTGCGCTTGGCAATTCAATAATTCTTATTTCGCATCACTTCCAGGTACACTTGGTAATTATAATGGACATACATATGTGTAGTTGTTGCATTACGTTTAATTTAACAACAAGTATGACTTGCTACACAAAAAGTTTTTCGAGTGTTGTGTTGTTTCTCTACCATCGTTCCTACTTCGCTCTCTTCTTCCCCTTCCTTGGCTCCATATTATAGTGTCCTATAAACAAGGTACTTGGAGACTCTCATAAAAAGCATCGCTCCAAATGAGCTGCTTCATAACGCCCCAATTGAACGCATTACGGCATAATAATACTTACACACGCCCTGTATATAACAAGTGTGTAATATAGAATGATTAGCGTCATTGGAAAAAGTACACAGCATACACTTACAAACACTCGAAAACTCGAAACGAGTTGTTCCCATACAATCTAGTTACCCGGTGTGTGCTTTCACTACTGGAGCAGATGTCGAGAGAGAGGGAGAGAGTGAGATCTGCCCACATTTTGTTTGTGGAGAAAGGAGATGAAGGAAAATGTGTACACGTTTTTGTTATGGCTCTAGTATGTGTCGCTTAAGAGGGCTGAATTTACATTGTTAGGTGAGTGCAAAATGAATTTGGTGGATGATTTTATGAGAATTTTGTGTAATTTAAACAAGTGCCAAAATCCCATTTGTACACTATTCAATGGGATTGATGATGATGATGATGATAAAGACAGAGGAAGAACTTTATTCGATTCACTAAATTTTCTGCTTGTTACGGTAAAAACTATTAGAGACGGCTGTTACCTTACTACTCATACCCTGCCACTCGTGTGTTAATTCTTGCTTACTTCACTAAACATACATTTTACAATATATGGTGTACGAGCTGCAAACAGAGGTTTATTGAACCCTAATTACTGTTTTGGCTACATACGATTTTCACAACCAATTTTACCTAGTCTATATAGTGCCATATTACCCCCCCGCAAACACTACACATACATACAAAATAAAATATAAAGCAGCTGAACCTATTGTGCATGCATACATATTGCACTATTTGCGCTGCATTCAAACTTTTCCATTGTGCCACTTTTCCTGTGTAGCCATTCAATAAAATTATTCCAAAATGGTACTTTCCCAGAGACTCTATTCTACCGTGAAAAATCTGTAATTTTCTACCAAATAAGTACATTTCTTCAATAACTGGGTAGTAGTTATCCTCAAGCAAAGCAAAGCGTCTCCTCCTGAGCCGTTGAGTATAGACATCGGGTCATGAGGCATATGAGCCATGTGTTCAATGTTCATGCGTTATTCAGTGGGTTACAATATGTTCAAATAGGTACATGTTTTTTTATACGTATGTATGTACATGTACGTTATGTAGCATATTATATATAGTATTTGTTCATGTCACAAAAGTTGCACTTTACGCCTTTTCTCTGTCTCTCCTCAAGATACTTTATATTACGTTTTACATGCTAATATCCACTACAAATGTACCCACTTTTACAACCAGTCACCAAAACATGTATAGAAAATTTTACGACACGCCATGTCTCGTGTTTTGGATCAGTAAATTAACTCATATGTATGATAAAGGCTTCACACCATCTTCACAACATTGTACGAATAAATCCAGTTGTTTGGAAAGCTAGAGCCGCCACTAGTGGTGGTGGTAGTAGTAGTAGTAGTGGCTATTATTACAATCATTTTCATATTTATTTGGCACACTTGGACTTTATAGTGCATAATTCATGTATTATAAAATTATTAGATGTGTACATTTGGGAGTTCAAGCATATTCATTTTCCCTTCCTTGCACTATCAACAAACAGCAGCAGCCAGAGTGAAAGTTTCTCAAAAAGTATTACATGTGTTATTATGTACATTGTAATGTGTACTAAGTACTATAGGCACATGTCAATATAATCAATATTAAATAGAATCATGTTCATTATATGCACCGACAAGTAAAATGTTTCCTGTGTAACACTTTGGCAGCAGGATAAACCCAAGGAAGTGGTACGGAACGGACTATACAAAAAGTTTTAGAAAAATTAATTTAATGTTGTAAAAGCACTACTGTGCGAAATGATAGGAAACATTATTATGCAGTGAATCAGTGCAGGCATATATAAAATAATGGTGCCAGTAATATCTTTACCGTTTTTGCAAGGAAAATTGTACGCTTGCAGGAGAACTGCTTGTGAAACTCACGTGATATAACTACGTCAAAGGTGTTGGCCCTTCACCATACTCACCAGAATTACAAACAACTATTGTACTGGAAACTTCATGAGTATGAGAGGTATACTTGAAAAGTAATCATCAGAAAGCTTTACTAATAGCAGTGCCCACCCATGAGTAAAGAATAATTCAAGGAGAGCTTAAGTTGTGACTTTAGTTTTATATTTGGCTCCACAGTGTGCCGTATCTGTTCATGTGAAATAAACGTCATTACACTCACAGTACAAAACACGCCCATAGGATTATTATTATTTCTCCATGCCTTATTTTATACTATTTCAGGCTTGTATACAAATTATATAAAGACGTTGCTGACGTGAAACAAAAATATACATACTGCAGCGAGAGAAAAATTTGTACTTTCAAATCCATGCATTATAATTTTCTCCCTATCTTACTATTGCCGTTTCTTATGTCGGCCGGAGAAAGTTGTCACATGGACTAACTAACGCAGTGACTTGTGTTTTATATCACCAATCATGCTACAATCTGTCTATTCTCAACAAGAATCTNGAGAAAGTTGTCACATGGACTAACTAACGCAGTGACTTGTGTTTTATATCACCAATCATGCTACAATCTGTCTATTCTCAACAAGAATCTGTTGCGTCATCAGTAATTCTTGCAATATTTGTTACATAAATTGTGACGTTGAAGTTTAACAAAAGAATAAAGCTTAGTTTATAGAGTCAAATTCAAACGAAAACTCATGCCACCTTATGTAGGTTAAAATTTTTATTTACACATATTTTACAAGAATATGGCATAATATCATAAGCTATTTTAAAAGTACACTTATAACAGCTGCAGGTAGCAAGTGTCATGAATAATTAAGCAATGTGGAAAAACCTGTGAAATAATTATTGTCGCTTAAAAAACAGGAGATATTGGTTGAAGAGGGATTTTCTTTAGTGCCCAAGTACAAAAAGTAACACATGCTAGGACATTCATTTTCACGATATGCATATGTGCTACTAATGTTTGTACTTATGCACGCAACGCATGTACTCAATGGAAGGGTGTAACGAAAACATCAATAGACCGGAAATACTATTACCTCTTGCTTTCTTTATGTATCACTATTATTATTATGTATGTATTACGCAATTTCACGGACTAGTAATCCAGTTTATTCTTGTTACAATTATTCAGTTTGACTATGTGAATAGCTTACCTACACATAACCCTAAAAACTATATTTGCCAATATGTGTACAACTACTGTATTTTCTAGAAGTGGGTGCTGGGTTAGATAACACAAAGCGTTAAAGTGCAAGTGAGTAGTCTGCAACGATGATGAAGATAGTTGTGAAATCGTAAATAGGTAACAACAAACAAACAGCATGCTTCAGCAGATCAGTTGTGCACGGTGTTTGTTGGTATAATACGGCTAGACTTATGTACTTACAACTTATAGGTTGTAGGTAAACATATACACTGAGAAAATGGACAGCATCCCTTTTGATTCGATCCAGAGAGAAGTTTTGGTGACGACGTGAATGTGGGCGAGGCTATCAAATAAAAAGTTATACAACTTATTCTCTGACTGTTTGCTGGAAAAGCTTTGTGTTTGCTAGGGCGAGCAGGGAACAAACTAAAAAAATACATTAAGTTTACGGGAAAGATATAAAACTTGTGAATTACGTTATAACTTATAAAACGTTATACCAATTTCAGCAAGTCAAGTTCTTTCCGGCGACATGATTCTTCGCTTTAAGTGCAAACAAAACAAACGTATGTAATATACCAGACTTTATAATATGGAGTAGGTGTATTTTATAAATACAACAACGCAAGAGTTTATGAAATTAGCAGATATGGGCAAACTTTCTCTCTCTCTCTTTTGGCTCCATTGTCCAAGTTCAATTTTTTATCCTAAATTTCGGTAGCTAAAAAAATATATCTTCATTGCTGGAATTTTGCTAAGGGTCGGGTCGTATAAATGCATTCAAATAAAACATAAATACATACCTACATACATGCACAAAGATAAAAAATACATAATAATCTAAATGCACAAAATATATACATATATATATTATGTATTTATACTATGCTCTGGTTTTAGTTTTAGTAGTCCTCATTTTACTATTTACTACTCTCATTCAGTACAAAGCTATATTAAGCTATAGAACATTTAGTATGGGGGATTGTTGTAGTGTGTTATTTGCGCAAAACGAGATAGAAAGTCATTCTATGGAAAAAGATAGAAAAAAGGTACAAAAAGAAGAAAGATAGACATCATTGCGTGCTCAATGTGATTTTTGTTTGTTTCTTATCTGGCGAAAAGTAGATCTGCATTCACATAAAATGTTGTGCTTTGCATCACATTGCATTCATGGGCAGTAATAAAATACGACTCGTACTAAGTCTTGTCTTCCTTCATACTTACTTTTTTTGCTACTATACTCTTAACTTTATCTGTCTGCTGCTGCTGTTGCTGCTACCGCTGCTGCTCTTGGTTGAGAACTTTCTATATAGTTTTCTCTCTCTTCTTGCAATGATAAAAAAAATGTTTTATTAGCTTGCATAAAAACAAGTTAGTTTTTGTTCGGTGAATATTGTTGTCGTTTGTCGGCGATTATATATATTTGGTGTACAACTGGAGAGTCTCCAGATTCTTTCCAAATGGATCCGTTCCAAACAAAATGAATTAGTGTTTGGCATTCTCTCCCAAAGCCATCATGACGCATTTCACTGATGTGATAGCAAAAAAGGAATTATTGATACCTTGTTATGTGTGTATATATGTATTTACATATAATATGTACTCGTACATACATACACGGGTCACTATAGTGGATTTTGTATGTGCTGATGCATGTTGTACTGTTTGTGTGTGAACATAAAGTGAAAGCACCATGTATATTTACAATTACGCCGTATCTCTAAAGCCAAACTTAGAAGCTAAAATGCAAAATTAGACTACGCGACAATGGCAATATTTTGAATATTCCTTAACTTGAGATGATACTGATATTAGCTTTTGTACGTACTTTGTTTGTACTCTTGATCCTGTCATGTCTGGCCAACATTGACTACATACAATATTCATATTCATGCCAAGAATTCTATACAGCCTCATTAGGCTGATTAAATGACCCATTAGGATAGGATAAGAAGAAGAAAAAACTATTTGTGTATATCAATAAAGTGTGTGGTTGTTGACGGAATTTAATGTCCACTAAAAATAATAGGATTTAGTAAAGTAAAAAATGTCATTGTTGTTGTATAACAAACAGTGTGTCCTTTTGTTGTTGTGCTGTCTTTGCAGTCAGCTATTACACTAAGCTCGGATTTATCGGCCTTGTCCTTAATATAATAATCCACAGGATGACGTGGCAAATACCTTTCTCTCTCTCTAATGTGATAAGCATGTCATACATATATGCCTAGTTATCTTACATATTATACACACTGCATGTTTTATTGTTGTGATTTGAGTATTTTTGGTGGGTATGTATGTATTCTATTTCAGGGCAAGATATATATGCTCTTTTTCCAGTCTTTAACTACTACATAATAATATAATGGTATGTTGTCAATAACAAATGAACATTTTTCTCCCATAAAAGATCAGCTAGTGTGTGTTTTGGGGTAACGTGACGATGTGACCCATTGATGCGATCATCAATGCCACTGAAATCATTGATATGACCCATATGCATATATGCATAATAATATTGAACAACAAAACATTCTTCTTCTTCTTTATATGTAGGTAGCAAATGAAATACCGTTACTAATGTATGTACAAATTACCAATGAAATAATGCTCCAGATTATAAATGAAGTTCATCTAGAAAGTTCTTGAGATTTTATGTACCCATACATATGTGGGAGCGGGATCCCATTTTTATCCCATTAATCTTGGTTTTCTTCTCCGTATCTGAACATTACTCCAAATAGAAACATTAACTCGCTCCACCTGTCTGTACAGACATTTGTACTATTTAAAAAAATTCACAGGTGTTTCGCCCATTATTATATGAGATTTTCCCTCTATTTTCCAGATATTACAAAGTTTTTGGTTCAATTCTTCTCTTGGTTCACTAACTTATTTTTTATTTGATTGAATTACTAGATATTGTGGGAATGGAAGGTAACAATAAATATATTACACAGGTCACAATACTTCTTCGTATTTATTATGTACCAAATAAAATAAGCAGAAACACCCAAACATTTTACGCCTTTTATCATTCGTGAAATAATAAAATAGCAATCTATATTTACATACATGAATTTATACCTGTATGTACACAAGTACACTATACGAGCACATATACATTCTGAAAACTAGGCCAAAGTAATAAAGGATGTGTGCGGAGTACCGTAAGGATTTTACGATACATTATTATTGTCTATTAAACCGTAAATAATGAAAACGTACCTTTTGCTTTCCTTTTTTTATTTATGTAATTTTCCCATTATTATATACCTATGCAGCTTTCAATTTATAATCAGTATATAAATCAATACTTTACAGCACAAACTTTTTCTCCCCTAAAGCACAATACTATGTTATTGTTTCTGGAGAAGTATACACTTGGAATAATAATTTAGAACAAAAAATCTTTTTTCTATCATTTGCCAAACTTTTAGTTTTGCAATAATTATGTGGGGCGTGGTAGGTTTTTGGACAGTTTGTTTTAAAACTGGATTAGCCTACATATATTTAGCTCCCCGAAATAAAATACTGTCATATGAAACTTTGGAATGTTATGTTTTAATAATAATTGTAAGAGAACATTGTATTGTTCATCCATGTTTTAAGGTCCTTTTTTACATTACATGTCCTCTGATGTTCCATTTTGTTCCATTTCAAATGGCAAATAAAATTGTGGAGAGAATATTCAATGAAGAAAATAGTATATTGACTTTTTGCCAGCCTAAAATAAGACATTTTACAACTAACGAGCCAATAATAAAATGGTTGTTTGTGTACTCAAATTAGGTATGCTTCGTGACTATTATTGCATGGCTCAATTCCAGAGTTTGGATTGTAGAGTTTTTTTTACGATACAATCTGACAGTGACATGGTTTTTGTGTATGTCTGAGTGGACCAATTTCCAAAAGACATCCATGTAGTATACCAACTAAATAAATTACAAGTTGCCTGTCAGCCAATGATTTAAATGTTTTTGACGACAGATGCACTTTGCTTCGCTTCAGTACTCATTTCTATGTCCATAGAGTGATAGCTTGTCCTTGTTTATGCAGTGTATAAGGCTTGGTAAAGGAATCATAGTGGCGTCCAGTTTTAATGCACCGACACTAAAAAAGAAGATTCGTAGGATTTTTTGGAGAGCTCTCTGTTTTTTGTTGGAAATGCAATTATTTAGGCCCTGAAAATTACCCAACTTTCCTCCCCTTCTCCTTTCATCTGAAAGTATGTGTAGTATTAGTCCGTTACGCTACAAAGAAGCAAATAGTGATGTTGTAACTGCCGTAATAATTTATGAATGGACAACCAGAAGCCATATATAGTCAGAATATATAACAGAATGACTTGAAATATAAATGCGTCAGACAGGAGTAAAAAAAAATTTAAGAAAAAAAACTCCACTCCGAATATTTTGTAGAATGCATAAGTTTTCACATCTCTCTACTGCATGTAAAAAAATTTATGGTACGAAATTTCATGTATCATCTTCTAGCACGATGATGAATGACAAGAACACTCATTTCTCTCTGAAAGTGACATGAAGCATAATTTACATTTTTCATGCATCATGTTGTGCAAAAGTATATTTTCCATTACAAATTCATGTAGTACGTACATTCTTTTTTATAAGAGTTTTGAAATAATTCTCTGCTTGGTTTACAAAGGGATTCCATTTTGCTCTCTAGCGAACAGCATCACACACACACACACACTCGAAGCTCACTTGATCTAAATATCTGCTGGAGCATATTTTTTTACTTGTTGACTTATATATATTTTTTGTTTATTTTTATCAACATAAAAGGAAAAAGAAAAGATGGTCATAATGTTCTTCATTTGAGCCAGTAAAAGAAATTCATTTTCTCATAAGTAGTTTATATATTCACACAAAAAAGCAAGCATAGTTTTTATACATGATACAACAATTCATTATTTCTTAACACTCAAACTTTGTATTATTTTAATCATTTGAAAAGAAGAAGAGCGTAGTCCTACAATTGCGCGCTTTTATAATCAACATAGTTTATAGTTGCCACATAAAAGAATGAAAGGCTAAAAAAAAACTAGAAAGAGAGTAAATATCCTCATTCACAAAATTTAATAGAATTTGTACTTCATTCTCATAACATCGTAATTCTTGATATGTATTTTTGACAGATTCTTTTAGTTTAGTTGTTTGAGTTAATGCAGAGAGAGAGAGAGAGAGCTCTTCCTTCTGACTGACGACACAACGACCTCTTTCCATTCTTTCAAAATGTCTGTTTTACTGTTTTGTTTTGTGCATCTGCTTTTATTCCATCTATTATTCAATTCATGAATGGATGTTTTTGTTAGTGATTCACTAATAACTACTCCACACACACACACTTTTGCATTTATTTTATTGCGCCCTTACATTACCATATACATAATATGATGTGCATATATTGCTAATACAATTTATATTGCATGTATGTTGTAAACGATGTATAATGTTGAATATGTTACAAATAAATGGGAGAAGTTAAAGTTGAAAAAAAAACAAGAGAATCTCGTGGCCATTCCTCCCTTTTAAATATTTTGTTCTCTTTCCTCTTGTCTTGAAAACTAATCTAGCAGTTCCAGCTTTGTACATTTTACCAGTTTACTACTTTTTTTTTTGTATAGTGCGTCTTCTGCCGCTTTTCGAACGCAAATATCAACAAATGGCTCTTCCTTATGTATGTACATTATCTTATACAGATAAGAAAAGATAAAGTATATAGTTAATACTACAACAGCAATATACATATGTAGTGGTAGTGGTGGGTTCATAAAAAAACGACAAGACAGAGTTTAAAGAGCACATTTAAAGTTTTAGAAATGCTTGTGCTCAGTGTAGAGTGGCAGAGAGTACACACTCACACACATACACACACACAACTTCCACACGACGACTTCGACGAGGCAAATAAAAGTTCGGAAGACAGAGTGTGAAGCAGGAAAGTTTTTGACTTTTTACATCATCCTAGGAACGTAACGTAGTTTACTAAACGCTAAAGCCGTTGTTAGTGCTTTTTCCTGCCAACATCTTTGCATCCGAAAGAGTAGTTGTTATACAAAAGTATAATAGTGCGCGATACTCTTTAATATGTTATTATTATTATGTATACACACACAGAGAGATAGATCCTCTTACACTCTCTACTCTGTTTTTTGAACCCCTTTTGCAAGTTTAGACGAAAAGAGTTAATAACATTTCGGTTCGACACACTCACACACACACATACTGTATTTATATTCCTCAGTAATAACATTTCACAGGGACACGAGGACAGTTCCCACAAAATTTCGTACACATGTTTTTTATTTTGCTGTGTAGTACTAGACTTAGTTTTACAGTAGACATACTACTAGAGGATCATCTTCGTATTTGGTGTGCGGTTTCCTATTTACCTCCCAGTCATTTTTGAAGAACATGAGCATTTTTAGACTTGAGATGAGTCGTTGGAGATCTCATTTTGATTGTATTCTTGTCGTTCGCCTTGCCACAACGTAAAATTCTTGAAACATTACCACAAGCAAAATACGGTGATTTTTCGGTTGGTGATCCATCCTTCTCTCTATAACATAACGAACACACATAATATACATAAGTACACTCTATCAGATGGGAAGTGATTAGTTTCTGGCATAAATAGTTTTATCCCGTGTTCTGAAAACACACAAGTGGCAATAAGCAACGGGAAACCTAATACATATACATCACATAGTCAGCAGCAGCAACAACGTGCTTCTTCCTTTTGGCACGCTGTGGATACATAATGCAGCAGCACGCCCTGCTGCTCCAGTCTTACATTTCCACACTAATTAGCAAATGTAAAGTCAAGAAGACTGAGTACGAGTTCGTTTATTTAGACCCTTATCCTCATTTCAAGGTTTATCTGGACTTGTCATTTTCCAGTGAAATAGAGACCAGCTTCCAAAATAAGCGCAGCTGATGGCTTCTAAACCATTTTGCCGTCACAAGTCTCGACAAAGTTCAGTTTTTGCACGTCTACAGGCGTATGGAGAGACAAATGGAATGCTTGTGACTATTCCTTTCAAATTGTGAGGGAATTTATAGAATGAAGTTGAGAAATATGCCCTAATTTATCTAGACTGTAGTATTAAAAAAGTATATATATTTACGTCTGCGTCTCCTTAAGTGCAATAAGTGTTAAGAAAACAATAGATTAAAAAAATAGGTAGTAGCAGTCCGTGAAAAAAAGTGAAAGCTTCTCGTTACTGAACTATATATGCGTTATTAAAGTTATTGTATTTTTCTTGAAGCTATACAAGAACACTTCATTACACTCGGATGGTATTATGCCCCTCAGGTTTATAGGTAGCTAGGAAATGGTGGCGTCCTGTGAAGCAGGCAACACAATGTGTTTATTCTATTGATCCATCAGCACAAGAAATTACATGACGAAAATGACGTGGGAAATGTGTGATGGATGACACTTGACCAGTTTTATACCTTTTCCTATAGTACTAAAAGTTTTCAAAACTATTTTTACTTTTTTTTATATACCCCGACGATCACAAGGAGTGTGTGCGCGTATTAAGTGGTTGTGCCTGCAGCAAGTATCACATCACAGACGACGACACTGACTTTTCCGCTTATTGTCTACCATGAAGTGAAAGTATCTTCTCTCCTCCAGGCACTCCCAATCATTCTTTTTACCGACTTTCATTCTTGACTGGATGAAAGGAAAAGAATCCCAGTATATATACATGATATATATATATGACAGATAATATGAAAATTTATATGATACTAGATATTATAGTATAATGTTGAAAACAGCTATAAATGGTGTTCTTTGTGAGAGATGATCATACTAGACACGACATGTATACATACGTGGTCTGGGAGTAGTAGTAGTAGTGTGTATAGTAGTAGTAGTAATGATGATACCATTCGTGATTATGCGATTGTAACTGTTTTATAGGGGCGTAAAAAATTCCCCTCTTGTGTGTGATGTGTATAAATTGTGGAAAAAGTCACTGCTGGCACTACCATCATCATCTTTACTGCTACAAACGCCAACAACGCGTCATGACCCTTTGATCGTTTCTCACGTTTCTCTGAACTCACACACACACACGCACATATCATCATTTTCTTTATTTCTTTTTTTTTCTTGTTCGCCGCGCCGGTCCTTGCACTTGAAGAAATTGCCAAGAAAAAAAAGTGTTCATTCCACACAACTTGTTCTCTCTTTTCTCTCTCCCACTAAAAATGTATGCTTTGGGGGGTGTTCTTTCAATCATCATTTCCATCCCAGTTATGGTCACTTTTACAATTTTCACTGCTACTACTACTACTGTACCATCTACAATAAGTACATGATATTCTTACACTCTCTCTCTCTGAGTTTCGTTTTGTATGTCATATTGTAATATAGGGATATATAAAGAAGCAAATTGTGTAATATAAGAAAGCAATCATGGATCTCCTTATGTTGAGCATCATTGTAATAAGCATTTTAGCCGGACTCATTCTTGGCTTGTACTACTTGGTACTAAGGGAGTATTGTATGAACGCAGAAATCGATAAGGCTCCTCCGGTTGAGCCCACCGTTGAAATAACTGTATCCTGACTTGCTACTCTCTCTCTCTCTGCCATTTTGAACAATGAGTGTAAGGCAGGCAGAGTCACAAAGTCAAGTGAGAATGCCAGGCTTAAAGTGAGTTAAAACGGAAGTATGTATAATAATAATAATAGTAATAATAAAGGGAATGTGTACTACTACATGCCCATTGACTTGTTCTGGTACTAATAAAATATCTACCTTACATCTAATATTATGGGTTTGTGTGTACTAACCACAAAACTGACGTGTGTGGCAACCGTCCAAGCGCTTTGCAAGCTATTTAACAAAATATTGTATAGGTACTACTACTACACGTCCACTGCTCTGCTCACCACCACCACAACCACCACCACCAGTCATAATTGAATCATTAATCATTGCTTTGATTTATTCATTTTTTCCTTCCTGTGTGGACTCCAAGTTGGTGGTCATATATGCGTACATGCATGCAATATATAATAGTAATAGTAGTACAATATATACCTACATTATTATATCTATGCCAAGTCCTGCGATTGTGGGCAAATTCATACTAACCGAGATTAATCAAGCTAATAAATTTTTGCAGTTCAACATTCTCTGGTCCATTTACCATGTATGGTCTGCATATACTCACATATATATACCATCATTATTTATTTATTTTAATGTTTGCATTGATTTGTGTACTTTTGTATATATCCTATACACTTTGTTCCTTTCCCTTTTTTCTCTTACTGGACTACAAGCTAGTTACACAAAAGTGCCTATCTATCTAGTTATTTGGAACCAGGCTGAGTACTAGAGCAACTTTTGCATTTTTTGGTCTACTAATGCCGGCTATATAAGATATAAAGAAAATAGAGAAAGTAGTTTTGCATTTCCACTTGGCATTTATTTTCTTTATTTCAACAACTCTCCACTATGAAATATTCACCAGTCTGAACATAATATCTCATAATATCTAATGAATAGAGCAAGCTGGAAAAGTAAAAACAACACGTTTTAATTAAGGCAGTAATCAAAAGGAGTGCTCTCTGTTGATTTACGCTAACTACACTTTATACTGCTACTACTACTCGAGCACTGTTTACAAGTTTGTGTAGTCTTTTGTCGAGTTATTCTTTGTGATTTTGTGTGTTTGCATATTTTTTTTACCCTCTTTACACTAAACTAAAAGGACATTTAAAAAAGCAATGAACATGTAATTTATGAATCCTTTCTCTACTTTGTTTGTCCAACAGGCCTAGAAAATGCTGGTCCAGAATTGCCATAACAGGAATCATTTGCAAGCTGAGGCTGTAAGCAGCGCTTCTCCAGTTAGTCCTTCTTCCCTTCTTCAGGATACAAACAACAGCATCCTACCAACAACCGGCGTAAAGTAAGTGAAAGCACGTTATATATTATGAATGAAGTACTTGTTGTAGTATATTGTATGTAGTTACCTAATAATATTACATAATAACTCATAGTGTAGTATTCTGTTCAAAACCTAGTCCAGAGTATATGCTGAAATTTTTGTTTCAAAAAGAATAATCAATGTGCACTTAGTGGAGCAGATGTGCTGAATTATATTCTTTGAAAATATTAGCCTTTTTTTTCTGCTACCACCTTAAAAAATGTACCTAAAAACTTTTGCTTGAAAGTGTTGGGGTTTTTTGGTACAAAATATTTTGTATAACACACAGTCGGTGCATAATCCCACAGAAGAGAAAATTGTCGCTATTTACGAACTGAAGAGTTTTTTTCCTCCTATTTTGTTACGTTTAACAGTTCTAACATTACAACGGCAGCATTACCGATAGGAGGAGATCAGGCAACGCAAATTATTTCATCTCCCTCCGGAGGCCATAATAATGCAGCTTCCAGTTTATATCTAGTTCAGAATGAAAACTTTGAGTCTCAAAGAATCTGTGCGACGACAACCACTAGCACTATTGCAAGCAGCGACACGGTTAACAATAATAATAACAACAACAACAACACTGACGACAACACCAACAATATCAGCAACAACGGTAGCATTCCTCTCTCCAACTCCAACAACCGACTGTGTAATAGTGGAAACAACGTCAGTAGTATCGACCTAGATTTATCTCAAGTAAATAACCCAAGTCCCTTAGCAAACAGTGTGCCCCAACAACAACAACAACAACTACTGCTACAACAGCGAGTAACGTATGTAGAGAACAATTCCCCAAGTAATCAACAGCATCAGTTTCAGATCCAGAAACAGCATCAGTTCCAATCCCCAACCGCTGTTGATAATCCCATTCTGAGTGAATTTGATCTCGTCGCTAGTCTCAACAGATACGAGAAGGACAAGGGAAAGTCTTGCCACGCTCCTTTGGAACCTCCGACATTAAATTACTTTTCGAAACCCCATCATCCTCCCTTACAGCAACAGCAGCAGCAACAACAGCAGCAACAACAGCAGCAACAACAACAGCAACAACAGCAGCCGAAAGTATTGCAACATCAAAAATTCCAAAAAGCATTGCTAGCAAATCCATCGCCTCCTCATCCACCAGCACCCCTTTCACACTTCTCGTCAGGAGGAGTAAGCCGTCATCAACAGTCAATTTCATCACCAACTGCAGCTGTCGCGTCAGCATCTGCCCTAGTCGTTACTTGTCTCCCAAAACAGCCGACCTTAGTGCATAGTCAAAGCATAACGGAAAAAATGTCTGACGCGTATTTGTCCGGGGTAAAACCCGACAAGCTGAAAAACCAAAACACAATGAGACAAGGACCAACGTCAGCTCCCAACACTCCGGAATCCATAAGAAAACAACAACTTCAGCTATTCAGGGGAAGGATGGATCCCATGTCCATGTCCTTACATGACAAGAGGGAGAAAATGGAATTTAATCAAATGATGATGAGGATGGGTGAGAGGGACACGAGACCATTGTCTTACCATGGTAGATCTGTTTCACTTGTTGGAGGAGATCCAAGACTTGACCCAAGCGGGGGAATGATTGTTAATAAACGACATCTCACCAGCTCTGCAACCAATAGAAGTAGAAAAGAGACTACCTTGTTGAATAGGAGATCAATGCCTACGCCTCATCTGGAAAATCGATACCGAGATAAGTTTGGTAAGAAAATTAGGAGAAGAAATCCATGCACCACTATATACATACGCGTATATATTGTTTTTTCTGTCGAGTAATACGAGAAAGAAAAGAAGTGGTTTAATATGCTCTAGATGTTTCAGATTTGGACACAAACCTTCCGAGAATTGACCTGGAAGCTATAGAAAATCACTTGCGGCAGGCCCGGGAGGAGGAAAGAAAGGTATAATTTTTGTTCTGTATCCGATTTCTCGGTAACACAATTGAAATCAAAATTGCATATGTACTATGTACACACTTGCACATATAGCTTTTACAAAGAAAAGCATTTTAATGGCCAAGTGGGGAAACAGAAATGTGGGCGAATTTTGATAAAAATCCTGATTAAAATGAAAGCATGAAGGTATACAAATACGGGTTTTATAAGTATTTACATTCCGAAATTTTGTTAGTTTACAATGTCTTCTTAAAATCATAAAAGTTAAATCAACGAAAACAACGCTTTTCATGTAATAAAATAACATTTAAAAAAAAAAGTCATTAGACTTTATATTCATTGAAGGACTACGAATTACTTCAACGCCAGCTACGAAAAATTGTCATACTGTCTAAAAGTAATTCTCTTGTAGGTGATACCAAACAATCACTGAATATTCAATGATTGTCATTCAACATTAGGTAGATGAATACCTACAGCATGAACTTGCATAATAAATAGGTACTTTACTCCCTTTTCTGACATTTTGTATTGTTAAAAAATGTATTTGGATTATAATATGAGGTTACCCCAAAGCTATCAATATCATCATAATTTACTGTTTACTCAGATTTTCAGCTCACCTTTAGTAAATTCTTTCGTCCTTTTATATATGTATATAATTTATGCATTTTCAAATGAAAAAAGTACATTTTATATTACGCCATAATAAAAGCGCAGTGCAGGCCAAAAAATATATCTACTACTTCTACCACTACCACACATTGTAAGTACCTACATGATTAAAGGAGACGCTGCCAAGTGTCAGCTCGTAACCTAGAATATTTAAAAGGATGGCACAATGTACACATATCTATAAAAAAAAAGAAGATGTACACTTTTTATCGCATCTCTTCAGTCCTTTTCAAGGCGCATTATGAAAATAGCAATAAAGTAGATGGCTTGTTCAAAAATCATTAATAGCTATAAAGATATAGAAAACAGACGCCGCCGCCGACGCGTTGCTATTGCTACTACTTTGTAACAACTGAGGCACGCCACATTGCCCCCACTCCACTGAACTGGTGTATAAATTTCCTTTATCGCTGCGTATTGTGCGGATATTTATGCCCCTTTACCACTCTTAACACTTTTTAAAGCACTTTTGCCTATTACTCCTACTATAACATGTACTCATTATTATTGCAGACAAAGACTCTTCTTCTTTTAGCCGAGTGAATGAACATGTGCAGAAAAGCTGTACAGGAAAAAACAAGGGTACCAACAACAACAAAAAAACACATCTCTCTGAGACTAATGATAGCAACAGCAGCATATTTTCACTTTCTATGCCCTACTACTTCTACTATAATTTTTTGGTCGCGTTTGCTAATGTTTCCCAGCATGTTTTTTTAATATTCCACTTGTCTCTATATTTTATTATATTTTATTGTTATGCGCTGCGCTACTGTGTCTTTGTGTATGTGCAGCCACCACATTTTCATAGTACAATAATGATAAGATATCATTTCGATCACACACAGCATAAAAATGTGATTCCTTAGAGGTGAATGAATGTATAAAATTTTGTATTTTAATAAAATAAAATATATTTTATTTAGGGTACTTTTTATGTTAACATGTGGCCATATATAGAATATTTTTTCACAGATTTTTGTTTCTCGGGCTTAGTCCTCTGTTTTAAAACACATTTTACACATGATATTTGTGTAGTAGTAACAAATACAACAACACACAAATTTTAGAGCATGGTAATGTATTGTAAATGATATTCGTTCTGGTCTATTACTCGTGCATTAGATTTCCACTCCACAGGACCGCAAAAAAAAGTTTCTACATGCCTGCTAAAGTATATCTATATGTAGTATATATACAAGTGGCTTTTTCTTCAGAGAAGCATAGTTTCGAACCTCCTTTGGCATATGATCATTTTAGCCTGACTTTACGAGAATAAATACCACTCTACTACTTCTCTCTGTTGTTGGTTGAAAGTTTTTTTTAAAGCATTTTGTTTCTCACTTAAACGTTTTTAGTATTTAGGGATGAGAAAATGTTCTAGGTTTATGTTACTTACACACTCATTGTTACAGCTGCTGCTGCTGCTACTGCTGCGGCTGCTTGCTCTTTGCGAGAGCACTTTTGCTACCTTCTCAGTTATTCAGACCATTTTTAGATTGTTATTAAACATATTGTTACATATACTCTGGTATTATGTGGCAGTCATGAATTATGCAATAAATGCATCACTTGATCATTTAGAGATGTTTAGAATTATAATCTGATGCACTTTGGTAGGGTAAAAATATATGTACATTTTTTGGTGTAATTTTACCAGAGAATGAGTTTGTTGGAGTTGGGGCCTGTTGTAGTTAGCTGTGGTCATATACCATGAGGCGTTTTTTACTAAACTCGTTGTAACGTAATTCGAGAAGCTGCTACCACCACAGTATTCAAAAATTTTGAGCAATACAATAGTATGTATTTATGTACGTAATGTATAGAAAAATCTACAGATAAATACATTCCTCAGCATATAATCTTAATTTAAACCAAGTTTGTTAGGAGTATAGTGAGCACATAATATATAATATGAAGGTGCATATTATATTATATCTCCGTAATATATATACATATATACTTGTATTACTGCATGAGATTGCAGCAATAATCGTGATAATAACAATGATGATGATGAGGAAGCATTATTACGCTGAGACGGATGAAACGAAAGGAAACATGCAAAAAAAATGCTGCGCTTTTGAGGGGAAGTCTATATGGGATGATGATAATGGGAAACTACAGAATTGAATTTGTTGAAAAAATCGTGTATTTCAACAAAAACATGTGTGTGCCTGTCGAGCATTCAATATTATTTTATGTACTAACTAACGTATATTTGTATATGTACGTACTATATATGTACACTTTTCAACAAATTGAGATACAAATCACAGAATTTATTGGAAGTAATGAACAGAGAATTATTCTTTAAATATATATACATATATATTTGGAATTCCTTGTTATATAAGTACAAATCTATAAAACCAAATTGTGTATGCCGGCAGGCAACAATAGATTTAAGCATGCAATTCTCACTTTTTTTAGCATAGCTTGTCGAATAAATCTATCCAAATAAATTACCTATTTATATATGTGTGTGCAGCTAAAATGTACATTAATATGCTGCGATTTGAGTTGTGTATATAGTGATTGTTGAGATTCCTTTGTACACTAGGTACATATGCATCAAAAAGTAAAAAAAATAAATGATGACTCGTACAATAGTGGTCAAAACATTTAAAAAAAAGTGCTTAAACCTAACTTGAATAATATATATTACTTTTTACACATAAAAATATCAAACTGCGAGTGTATGCTCAAGGCATGCAGCAACAATGCGATATTATGTGGTGTACATGAACTATCTTAAGTTTTTTCGATATGGTTTGGTTATTTTTTGGTGAAGTGAAGATAACACGTAGCGTAAAGTGAACATCATTATCATTAAAATATACACAACCAGAAATAATGTACAATAAATATATTACGTCTTATTTATATTGAAGAGATATTATTGTACAACAACAGTATATTTTTCTGTTACAACAAGACTGATTGTTAGGCGTTTATCCATGATTTTTAGAGTAATTTCTTTAACGAATTCCATGTGAAAAGGTACAGAAAAAAAATCATTGGAAGGGAATAATAGATTGTACTTTAAAATCAGAAGAAGAAGCATGAATTCTACAATTTGTTATTTATCGAAATAGTACAAGTATCGATTTTTTTTAAACGCATTTTTTATAGGGAATGAGATTGTGATATTTGTGCAGTGCGTTTTGTTATAGTGTCAATATGTTGCTCAGATATAGCTTGGACCCAAATGTACAGGCATTATAAAAAGGATTCCAGGTTTATTTCCGATCTTTACACGATCACATACGATACGGGAGAAGGAGGTGAAAACAACGATGAGTCGGTATGACATACGTAGTACATTACATATATTTTTTTTTTAAATATAAAATTTTATGATTTAATTGTCATTCTAAGGCACACATTTACATAAATTTTCATGACGTTAATACTAACAAGTTTGAAGATTTATGAACCTGTAAATTTTTAGTAGTGATCATGATCAATGATCGAGTTTGTTGTGGGAAGAAGAAAATATTACGCAAATGTCAGGGGGAAAATACATTCATAAAAAAAAGATTTATGTTCGCATTGTTGTTGTTGTTGTTGGTATTACAAGCAAGCAAACATACTACATTTTTTTTGTTCTCGCTGGACATAAACCCACGTATTAGCAGTGTATCATGTTGTAGGAAGATCCCACGCACAAAGAGCAGCTCAGCTTAGCACATTGTCCAATCCCACCTGGTCTGTCACATCACGACAACCCTTTTTGTAGTAGGGTGGTTTTTATAACGTGTACACAGAGATTCTCTAAACAACCTGACTACAGAGATCATCTCTCTGGCACTATTACCTATAGATATGATATGAAAGAAAGAAATCATCTGGAGTGGGTTTGATGAAAAAAAATACATCTTATATATTATGCACCTACACACATAGTATTATTATTAGTTGTATACGTATGACCTATTTCATGTGATGTTTTGAACACAAGATATATTATATTTTTGTACATTACTCTTCATTACTCTCTTGTGTACCTATCTTGTGTTCAGTTTTCCTGGACATTTGAAACAAATTCCATTCTAAAGCATAAATTTTCATTTGTATCAGTTTCAATTGTTATATTTTTAGTTTGGTTTTCTACATGACATATATGTTTCTTAATTACCTATTGTTTTATTGTTTTACTTCTTTGCACTAATTTCAAATGTGATAATTATTAATATTTGCAAAACTGTCAGTTTTAGTAGTATCTCTCGGGAAAATTGTTTTCCTAGTGCCATTATCATCATCATCATCAAAATGTTCAGCTCGGTATTAAATAAATTGAAGGAATCTTTTAATACGAGCACCATAATAAACTCAGAGCAAATCCAGAGCTTTTCCACAAGACTGAAAGATAGTGTGGCGCATAATATACAGGGTTTAATCAGCACAGCCAATAGTTCGTTGTCAAGCACTTATGACAGCTTATCGTCTCGCACAGAGAGTACATCAAACTGTGATAAAAATGAAAGGAACCGGAATAACAGTGGTAGCAAGCGAAGTGGCATTGTGAAACAGAATAGAAACAAACAAGGGACGACGAAAAATGAAAAAGCAAATTTAAAATGGCCGCTTCTAGAAAATGGGAACAAGACTTGGGTGGAACTTGTCGAGATTCCAACAGGTAGATCCAAGCAGGGAAGTTTTAGTAGTAGTAATAATAACCGAGAGTGTAGGAATAACGGCGAAAGTAATGGTGGTAGTAGTAGTAACAGTGATTTTACCAAGTCAATTGTTCAAAAGGATACTACAACAACTGTGATAAATGGTGGAAACGAGGTCGACTTTTTCTCTGATGACGAGGAAGATGAAAATGTCACGCAAAGATTTACCCGAATCACTGGCATTGGCTACCGGGCAAGCAAAGTAAAATGGCAAAAAAACCATCACACATACCTACCTACCTAATAATTATTATATTTGTTACAATTAATGTACATTCTCTAACACATGCATAAGGAAATACATATACATGCTCTGGAAAAAATAATTTCATTGTTTTTACACATGTGCTCATGTTCAAAACACAGCCAGTTGACAAATCAGGGCAAATATACGCATAAGTAAACACACTCAGATAGTATCACCTAGTCACCTACTTTTTCTTTTACACAACACCAAGTGTCACATGCAACAAAGGGATTGATCATAGTCTTAGCCGTCGCGTTAGACAATATCACAAAAGATCACTTTCCATAATATTCATAGTCTTTTTTTTTCAAGCGGCAGGAAATTAGGAAACGCTTTTGTAAAAAATCAGATAGCATATCATATTATGTAAGTGTATGGGTACTACATGGCACAATAGAGAGATTAGGGTTTCCTTGCGTTGCTAATATAATTTATACATAAAACGCTTTTCCCTGTGAGTTTTTTTACCGTCACGTTAAGGTTTCAAGCTGGGATTTTTTAATAAAGCGCAAAAAAGAGCTCCTTTTTTGCCTACTACCACAACCATCACCACCAAAAGCTGATAACTTATCCGAGTTTTTATAGTGAGTAGTATAATATATGGTAGTAACGTGTGTATTTCATTGGGGCACTTTTGCTACGGGCATATTATAATGTGTACTGAAACGCTGACTGACACAATATCCTGGTTTCTTTGTTTTAGTGTTGCATTCAAGCGAATTTGACCTTTTAAGTATGCATAATTCGTGAGATTATAAAAACATATCATAACACTGGAATAGCTTTTCCTCTTACTCCAGCTATTAAGCCACCGTCGTCGTAGGAATAATAATACAATATTATAGTTATGAAACAGGTATTGATAACCTTGACGTGCTTTCATTTTGAACAACTACTACTAAAGCCCATGTACGTGACGATATACATACCATAATATGTACATATTATATATATATTCCTACGTACATACATAGATCGTGCGTGTTTGCTTTCTTCTCCGATATTATTCAAATAAAACATGCAATATAGTATTAACAGTTGGGGGTATGGTGTTGGTGCATAGTGTTTGCAATGGCGCAACTTTATTGAAAATACCAACTGCTTTCACTTTACTATACACTAAGAGCTAAACCAAACTCTTCATAAAAATGAGGTAATCCGTTTGGATTCCATGTTCATGTACAATTTTTTTTAGATATTTTTTTTTGGTAAAAGAACACGAAGTAAAATGGATAATGCCTATATGTGTGTGTGTATGTGTGCATATGGATCATGTTATTATTTTATATCTTGTGTATTAACTCCCAGTTTTGAAATTCCAGAGACGCTCTGATAGAGAGGAGATACGGAGGCGGCTGGCACTGGAGTCGGACGACCTCATTGAAAAGCCAATGGGAAGGAAGCCCAGTTTGCATTCCCGACTTCAGTCAAGTACGTTAATGACAGCATTATAAACTACCTATTTCTCATTAAGGCTTTGATCTAGACCAATTTAAACGAGTAGTAGTAGTAGCAACAGCAGGAGCAACAGCAATACACAAAAAAACAACAACAACAACTGTATTTTATCATCATCAGCTTTCACCAGAAAGAGCAAAAAAATCATTATGTTGCTTGTGGGGGTTACATCTGCTGCTGTTACTACTACTTTTTTTTTTCCTGCCAAGTAAGTAGCGATTAGGTTAACTTGTAATGACTTGGCCATATTTCAGAAAACGTTTTGCCTACTGCAGGTATGAATCTTCAGATATGCTTCATGAACGAAACTGCATCGGACAGTGAGTCTCCAAATTCGGACACAGAATCCAAGAATCAGCAACCAGCTAGTCTTCCTTGTGTCAAGGTTAGTATGTGACTGCTTCCTGATTTTTACCAGATGTGACTTCACAAAAGATAAATTTATTGCTCCACACACCAGTGTACAATCCACACATTAAATAAGATACATTATGGTATACATACATAATACACATGTCGAAGTATATACATATATTTTGTTTCGTTCCTTTTTTTCCTCTTTTTTTGTGTGTGGCTTTCTCTCGTTGTCCTTTTTTTGGGTGGCGGCGGCATGAGCTGGCTAACATTTGCTGTTGGCTTGCCGCTGCCACCCAGCCAACATGTCTCTATATTTTTTTTCTCCAGAGTGGAATTAAATGAACATCCATGAATCATGTTCAGTGACAAGAATCGCAATTAAAGTTAACTTATCTTTTTTCTTCTTGTTCCTTTTCTTTCATTTGTTGTAGGCTCAAACTGGGGGTATGACGTTTGGCGGAGGAGCAAATTCTAGTTCAGATTCCACAGAAGACTTTCAAACAAAACATGCTCGTCTTCAAGCTGAAGCCCGACAGGCTCTCTCTCAAGCAAAGGAAATGGCAAGACTGCAAATGGCACAGGTTTAAAAATTACTTCTACTCCTTTTGTAATGGTCTAACTTGCACAGATTAAATAAATATTACACCATACTAAATATTATTATGTACTCTATGAACAACGCATGTGTAAATACATTTCGGGAAAAAAGAAAAGGAAAACATTTCCAACTCCCGTTGTGACCATAATCCTATATTGTACTTTGGCAAATACCTAAATGCAATAATATATTCCATAATACCGCAGAGACATTCGTTTGCTGCTACTCCTATATACTCTTATTCTCTCTCTCTCTCTCTCTCTCTGAATAAAGTAACCAGCTACGTATAAATATTTGCACGCGCGTAAATAGGTAAAAATCGGTATCGGTGCTTCAAGTTATATGAAAAGGTCATACCGCAATGTGAAAGCAGAGAAGAGAAAACCTTGCATTTTCTTCTTGTTGCTCATAAACAAATCTTGTACAGAGAGGGCTGGCTTCGTTTTGGCTCATGTAACAGCTTGTTAATCAATTATTCACATGTGGCTGAATCGGCGTAATTAATACTGATCTTTCCAACTCAACCATATTATACATTTACTATACATGGCAAGCAGTAGAGCGAGAGAGAGTTAGCCCTTGTACATAGCATCCATGTAAATTATTCTTTCCAGTTTCCAGTATGTTGGCTTTAATTTAATGTAGGGCGTACCCCTAAACTGTTTTCCCCATTAAGTCTACACTCCTTTTATTCATTGCAGTGTGTACAACATTAGCAACTTTGTTAAAGCAGAATATAAAAATATAAAATAAAGGAAACGGGTGTAGAGAGTAACCCCGCACTTTTAAGGAGGGAACTGTCATCCATTAATAAATTTTAGTGCTGAATGCGCGAGCTCTCTATACCTACTCTACTAGTATATGCAACGCTTCAACCTAAAACTTTTTTATTTTGACAAATACACCCAATTTCCTAGTTTCCTTTCCATTATGTCAGCATTTCAACCATTTCAAGCTCTAACTGCTTTATCGAATTGGATTAAGGAATAACCTTTTTGTCTCTATCTCTAGGCAATGTTATGTGTCTCTATTTAGTTTAATGTGTGTCTAGTAAATGAATAGGCATACTACTACACACAAGACAACATATTTTTTATCACCTTGAGCTTTTCGTCCACCTTGAAAGTTACGTTAGGTATTTTTAGATAGGTATTCTCATGTCATGTCAAACGAAATCTTGCTTAAATGAATAGGCATACCACTACACACAAGACAACATATTTTTTATCACCTTGAGCTTTTCGTCCACCTTGAAAGTTACGTTAGGTATTTTTAGATAGGTATTCTCATGTCATGTCAAACGAAATCTTGCTTAATTTTCTTCAGAGAAAGAAAATATTACCTTTCACTTTGTACAAAAAAAATCGATTTAAAGCTGTAGGTATACTTATTTATGCAGAGTTGGTTCTATTGACAATGGTAAGCCAGTCAATGTTTTAGGAGCGTGTGGTGTAGCCATGCATATTAAATCCGGTAGTAGGAATAGTAGCAGGGTGCAATCAATGACAAAACGACCATATCCTTCTTCTATTATTAATAAGAATCGATCACGTTTATTTTAGTAGTTTCCCCGTTACACGTGTGTCGTATGGATTTATCTCAATATTGTATGTCTTTTGTTGTTGTTGTTTCATTGCAGGAAAAAGACCAACGACTTTCATACGTACAAACTTTTAATATACTATGAAGTTGGTGAAATGAAGCTATAATGTGCTCAATAAACAAGTGTATATGACTTTATGATATTCGCAGTGTTGAATGAAACTTTGGTGTCACTTTTGCTGGAGAGGGACGATCTTCACATGGAGCAAGACTCCATGTTAGTAGATATTGAAGACTTGACCAGATACTTGTGAGTTATCCCAATAATATTCGAAATAATTAATTGTAAATTAGTTGTTGGTGTGTATATGGTAGAGAGATCAACTGGAAACACAAACTAAACTGCTTACACAAACTCAAATTTTTTTTTCTTTACAGAGCTGCCAAAGATAATTCGCCTCACCAGTCGTTGCCAGTCATTTCAGCACGAAGCTATTTGGGGAAAAAATGAAACTTCGCCACTTTGTGTAGAGTTAGCTAGCTAATAAAATATTTTTAAATTCGTCAATTTCAAAAATGTAATTAATAAAATCGTCGCTGGTAATCGATCGACAAAAAATTAATGCCAATTAACTTTGACTTCAGGAATTGATGAATATATAAAAAAAAGATGTTCCCCTATTTCAAAAAAAGCTACCTATTTCATATTGCACAAGCCCAATCAAACCAACACACACGCGCGTGAAAATAGAAACTATAAAATCAGTCGAGTGCAATCAAAATTTTAATTCCCTGACTTTGCTTGTTGTGCGAAAAAACTTGGTAAAGGTTAATAATAATATATATGTGGAGGTGAATGCGCTGTTGCAAGTAAAAAAATTAAAGCATATAAAGATTATTTTTATTTTAGTCGGAAGTATAAAACAAGTGACAAGAGTGTTCTTAAAGAAGCTATGTAAATTTACAAAAATTTACAGTCGTACTTTTATTATTAAAATAATAATTAATAATTATTATTACTACACAATTTTATACGACAAGATAGAAAAAAAGGACAAGGAAAAAATGTATAAGATGTGTGTGTGTGTACATATATAGTACAGTGTAATCAACATAATATGTATACACTCACCATAATGTGTACTATTGACTATTATACACACACCCAATATATGTTTACAAGGTATGTTTAATTTTAAGTCGGAAACGGAAAATTCTGACAAGATTAATCAAAAAAAGCATCGATAAGCTATCACAAAAACTAAATTCAGTTTAAGACTATCACCCTCTCCAATAAACTTATTTTTGAACTTTGAAATTACGTCAAATATTTCTGCAAAAAAAAATTATAATTATTAGTTTTCTCAAACTGTTCCAAACTATAATTTACAAAATATTATTATTACAACAATAATAAGTTTAGTAAAAGGAGAAGAAGAGGAAGAGGAAAAAATAAACAAGAAGAAACTCCCGAAACACATTCAACTATTTTTTAACAAAAAGTGTCAAGTGTTCCATATTATATACTTAATATGTACCAATTTTAATTTCCTATCAAAACGTAACTTTTGCATCATCTTGAGATCCGAAAAATATCCGAGTTACCTGCATATACTTAATATAAAATAAACATATTACCTAAACCTGCTATTTAATATTACCTAACAATAAAAAAATACTAATGAGTTACTATACACAAAAGCACTATTGATATTATTATTACTCTAAATATAATAATAATAATACTTATCTATGTATTTCGAGAGACTTTTTTTAGCAAGTCAGCTTTCCCGCGCAGCATCATCATTAATAACTACTGTTAATAATTAATATACACACATATATATGATTTGGTAAAATGATACAAAAAAAGTGTACCTCAGCTTTTATAAAACATCATATGATTCGCCTTAAACACTCAAGGATATTATTATTATTATTATTAACAGTTTCTAAAAAAATGAAAAAAAAAATACTTGAAAAACGCCAATTAATCGGTTGGATTCGTATTTAATAGGCATATCGCATATATAAACCTTTTTTGTTGAAAGTTGAATCGACTTAACTTGTATTTATCACAAACAAAAAAATAATAATAATTAAGATTATATTTGAAAGGAGCACGACTTTTTATGATCAATATTATATACTTCTAATAATGCCTCGCATAAAAATAAATTTAAAAAAAAAAGTTCGTTATTGTCTGTTTAAAAATTTAAAAAAAAGTTACTCATGACGTGACAAGATATAGAAAGTCTCGATAAATTAGGTAAATAATATGTAATTTTAATAATATATATAGTATTTAGCAAGTAATTTATATTGATCTAAATAAGTTCAACAAGGTTTTCTATATAATTTTTTTTGTGATGTTATTACTTAAATGATTTACAGTATCACTAATATACAAGTAGAATAGTGAGGAAAATACACACACAGAGGCAGGTTTCACACTTTTTAGTCAGGTGACATAATACAGTTTAACTAGTAAACAAAAATCAAGATAAAAAACTGATATTAAGTTCTGCTAGAATGTACACAGGAATGAGAGAGAGAATGAGAGATGAGAGATGTGTAAAAACAACATTGAAGGTAGGTATGTAGATTTGATTTGAATATTTAAAAAAATAACTCTACTTCTTATATTCAGATTTTTGGCGACATGTTGTAATATCAGACTGTTAGTGATATAAATAATAAATATTATTATTATCATTATTATTATATTTACAGACTTAAAACATCTTAACATTTTTATCATACCAATTTTTGCAGCCTTACATTTAACGATACAAGAGAGAATGAAAACCAAAAAAAAAATGTCAAACAAAACTTGTTACCATTGTAAAAAGGAGGGTATAAAAAATATATAGTGCTTCTTCTTTTTCTGATTGTGAGAAAGGAAGCATGTATATATTTACTGGCAGACAAATTTAAGTGAATGATAGTTTATATATTACTATTTACCATCATGTATATAGCATCATGAATTTACTTGCAAAAAAATATTAAAATATATATAGTCTATATTACAAAATATTTAAATATTATGTATAATAGGAAGTTATTTAAAAAGAACAACAAAAAGAGTAAAGTATAAAATCATGTTGGGATCCTGAAAATACTTTCGCAGCCAGTGAAACTCTGAGGTATTCATTCAAAAAACTAAAATGATCTAATATATTTATTACTAGGTATCCATGTTATAAATGTATATCTTACGTTGTGCGCTTGTTGGTGTAGAATCTTTAAGAAGATTTAATTATAATAAATTCGTGCATAATAATATACGTATATTACCATTTTCGTATAGTGAAAGTGATCAGATATTGACATATTTATATAACATGTCTATAAACTTAATTAAATAATTAATAATCATGTAAAAAAATGTGGAAACCTATGTATTTAGTGTATTTCACAGTTGACAATGCAGCAAAAAAAGTTGATGAAAAACTAAAGAGTGCTTCTTCGAAAAACTAATATATATGTAATAATTATATACTATGAAACAACAATTTTACTTATGGAAAAAATAAATAAATCTTTACGAAAAAATCATAAATGATAGTAATATTATAATAAAAACGTGTTAAAACACTGAGCTATATAAACCCACTTATTACATAAGTTAATTATAAAATAATAATTTAATAAGGTCGAAAAATAAACAACGTACACAAAAAAATCATAAATAAATGCTTAGAATATTATAAATACCTTTAAAAAACAACAATATAATTTCTAAGAGATCATTCTTTATTACTTGAGAAAGTATACAGAAATTCCAGTGTTATTTGCCGGAAAAAATCCAAAAAAAAAAATATTTTGCCAATGACAATGAACAAACAAAACATTGTACTACTGCTAAAAACTAAAAATTAGTTTGAAAGAAACAAAAAAGTGAGTTACATGCATACACACATTAATTATTACTATTACAATATTATGTTATTATTATTATTATTATGCTAAATATATAATATATGTATATAACATATATATATATATTAGTATACAGTAAAAAAAATGAAGTAAAAATAAATATTTGATCGAGCATGATTTACTACTTTATGTCCCTAGACGTTTAGAGTCATGTAAAAAGAATTATTGTTTATGATTAACACAGGATAATGTTAATATTTGATATTAATTTATTGTTACCAGTAATAAAATGAAAAGTTCATGCAAACACATAAAAATATTTAATGATGTTTGCGTACTTAAACTATATACTTGTATGTGTACGGTGGAAAACATTTCAAGTAAAAATAAAGAAATGTACGTAGAAACTTTTGTGATTCCTGCTAAAAACAAATTATTTGTAGTAATCATTTAGATTTTTTCATGCAGCTTCTCCAGGCAATTTGATGATGATGATGGTGATGGTTTGTTTTGAATGTGCAAAAAAAATATTTATTAATGATGACGTCCATAATATGAAGAAGGTTGTGGGGATTAGCTGGTGTTAATCTCACGCATACAGCACGCGATTTGGAAACGTTTTACTGGTAAGTGATAGGGAATGGTGTAAATATCTAATGTGTATTAAATTTATTTGTGGGATCTCTGATTCTGGAATGTCCCATTGCTACGTACATTCTGTATAGGACAAATGGAAGCTTACACGGCAAAAATTAGTTTTTGTCATTTGATAAAATGCCTTCAACTCGGGAGATACTTCGATGGAAATGTACTTATTTGGGGAGTTTGATTTTGCAACGCGTAAGGACACGTTTCTTTGATTGTTCCGATATAGAATGAATGAAAATTACTTCAAACGCTTTACAGTATTACAGTAATGTAGCGTTGATTATCATGCATTTTCCCACAATAAAATGAACGAAACTAAATATGTACATTTAGTTTCGTGACATGCATGCGTGAGTAATACTCACTGAGTATCATGGTTATTGTAGATATATAGTTCTCGTTTGTCTATAATTTGTACATAACGCGTCAATATTAGCTAACAAGCATTCCACTAAGACTGAGATTCCCTGAGCATATATGCTTTTGCGTATTTGAAAATGCACCTGTGCACAAAGATAATAGCTTTATTGACAGGAATATTACAGGAGTACATACGAAGGGAGGAAAGTACACACTGTATTTGCAATACAAATATAACCCGAAGTATACGAGAATAAAAGATAGTTCCAAGGTATGCACGTCCATCATCTTGAAATACGGAAGTATCGTAATCATAATGGAGTCTCCAATGCGCCAATTCACACCAAAAAATCCCAGGTTGTTATCACCTCACCTACAAAATGTTTGCATCAATATTTTCCCGAAACATGCATATTCATAAATCTGCATTTGAAACAGCAGTGTGTGCTGGAAAATAAATTGTGCAAAATGGTCGTTGTCCCTTTCTTTTTATACCAATTGGTATGTTCCTGGTTTCAATGTGAGATTGGGTCAAAACCTCCCTTTATTACTTTCAGTCCTCAAAATAGTGAAAAGTTTGTGGAAACATTCACAGGTCGAAGTGGAATTGAAACTAACGAAATTCTTAATGACGGTCCAATAGCTTATACCAAACTGGGACCTGTACAGGGCAATTATGTCAATATTGGAAGGGAAATATATTCATTTACTGGTGTACCGTACGGTGAAAAACCAGAAAGATTTGGAGTAAGTTTGCAAGCAGCTTCCTTAACCATACAATTGAATTTCATAAATGTTTTTTTAGATTTAAATGTAAAATATTTTATTAAGGATCCGATACCCAAAACACCATGGAGGGGAATTTTACAAGCCAAGTCACCCAGTCCATTCTGCATACAGACCAGTTTTGTACTAATGGGGTTTGATAATTAGTTTAAAAAAAAATATTTTATCAACCCACCAATTAATAATTCTTAGTGCTATTTCAACTCCAACTTTAATCATCTGTGCAATTTTATGGCTTCTAGGTCATATCGAGGACAAGAACGGTGCGCATACCTTGACATCCATACACCAATAGTAATTCCATTAAATAATTAATACCCCAGAATAGTACGTGTATTTATTGTGAGAGGAAAGAACACAATAAGATACATTTTAAAAATTGATGTTTATTCTTAACAGCTTCCAAACCCTGATGATAAGAAGCCTGGCCTACCAGTCATTGTGTGGATACCTGCTGGAGCAAATGTATATGGCCGATCAAGTTCTTACGGTCCTGCATATTTACTTCGCGAGGATATCATATTTGTTCCTATAAATGTACGCTTTGGAATCTACGGCTTTTTGGCGACTGGAGATGAAGCCAGCCCAGGTGCATGCAATGATAAAAATACTAACTGATACGAAAATTATCAAAGATGATATGTGATCAGTGATCCCACTATTTATGCTTTCGTTAAAGACAAATACGTTTTTCAATTCGTTTAGGAAATTATGCATTGAAGGACCAGGCTTTGGCCATAAAGTGGGTGTTCGAAAACATTGAAGCTTTTGGAGGCGATCCCCGAAAAATAATTGTGGCTGGGTTGTCTTCTGGGTCATATGCAGCACACATGATGCTCTTTACTCAGAATGAGGCACGGAATTATGTGGCTGGCATTATCGCTTTTAGTGGAACAGCCATGGGCAATCATGGTTTGGATACAAGGGGACGGGTTCAAGACGCTTCAAATATTATAGCAAAACACGTCGGTTGTCCTACAACAGACGAAGGGAAAAGCCATGAAATGGTTGAGTGTTTGCGCAAGATTGACCCGTACATTTTAGCGACTCAACAGGTTGCCCCATTTGTAAGTACATAATTGTGCAGTTTGAAGGTTGTATAGTTTTCCAATTTTTAAAAGTATTCATGTGTTATAAAGCATCTCTTGACTTAAAAAAAAATACTTTCATTTGAAGAAAGTCCAGCCCGCATTTTCAAAAATGTTGGGTCCGACAATAGAGCCGGATCTTCCTAACGCATTTATATCCGAACTGCCTGAGGTACTTTATGAAAAAGGAAAAGTTCCGCCCATACCAATCATCTTTTGCCGCGCCGAAGACGAATCCAGTTTTATGCTTGTGCCATTACGACCAATGTTGCCATATTTGGGAAAGGTGTGGAATGATTGGATGCCCAAATTTTTGCAGATTGGCATGCGCAGTAATAAAGGCAAAATAGCGACAATCGATGAGAGTCAACTCTCACTCATTAAGCTCAATAGATTTTATTTCAACAAGACCACCTCGCCAACTTTTATATCCAAGAAGGAATTTTTGGGGTTTTTGGATGTACGTTGCATGGACAAAAAGGAAACAATGAGTTTTTCAAAGTTTCGTGTTCAAAACTGTCTTACTGAATATCTTTTTTTCTGGTTTTATTTGTGCTTTGTAGTTGATTAGTGACACTTTATACAACGCACCCTTCTGGAAATCTGTAGAACTGCATCATAAGGTCGGCCCTACCTATGCCTATATTTTCAAACACAAAACATTCAGCTTGATAAGCCCACTCATGGACATGTACCTGCGCACAATGCATACTGACTTTGGTAAAAAGCTTCCTAATATTATTCTCCTAAATTAAAGTAAAATTCGTTAAAACTTTTATCCAAATTATTATGAACACTTCAATTTTCTAAATTTTATCAACAGGGTCGTCTCATGCGGTAATAATTAGTGCACCTCAAGATATTGTCTTTATACATTCAGTAACATAAATGGTTTTTTGCATGGTTATATTTTGTATTATTTTCCAGAGTGATTTTGTACTTTTATTCAACAACACAAAAACTATATCACCACTTTCGCAAAACAAGGATTTTGAAACGGCATCGAGGAATCTTATTAACATGATTCATAATTTTGGTGCATATGGGTAACCACAATACATTGTACAACAGATACATACAAGTCATTCCTTTCTGTCATTAAAAGAAATATTTTTTTTGTACTTTAGTAAACCATTATACCGAACACCAACTGGAGTGCTTATAGACGTATGGAAACCTATAGAGGACATGAAGCGTCCGATGGTCTTGGATGTTGGTTTAGTACATAATATATCCATGATACGTGATCCACTACCAGGAACTAGGCGACTGGAGATATGGGACGAATTTAAGTGGTGAAAGTAATTCTTGATGCAATTAATGTTTATTATTTGGCATAGGTATTTGCTTTTATTATTTAAAACAAACTAATGATCAGCGGAGAATAAACGTTTAAAAAACTTATAACAAATAATGTCATTTGTCACCACGAGAATCCGGTCTGGAATTTTGGGAACCAAATTCCACTTGCACGTGAAGGCTTGCACTAAGAAAGTAAATAAACACATTTAATGTAATAATTCAAGTTCATTGTTCATGCGTAAATACAAATGATAACGCTACTTTTACAATAGCACAAAAGATTGCACTTCAACAATATTAGATTTTTAAATAAAAAATTAGGAATATCTCAATACGAAAACTATAAACATAAAATACATACTGCAGACCGATTTACCATCCTTCAATTGGAATTCGTGCATGAAATGAACCAGGCATTCTTTCACGATATGACGGCGTGCACTTTGCTATACCGATTTTGAAACAAAATTTTCAAAACTTTGCAAATTATTAACTTGATATACAATTTACAGTCCATTGTAGCCATTGTAGCTTTAAATAATAGATTTATTTATTCATACTTTGTAAAACTTTTTTCAATGCTACGTATTGTATATGCTCATTTATTACAAAAAATATTGTTTGAATACTTTGAATACAAAACTCACAGGTATCCAATCCAGACAGACTAAATATTACTGAAATTTTATATTCCTAAAAATTTAATATTTCAAACACAACAAAAATCAAACGGTTAGCAGAAGCGTTTGAGGACAAGCTTATAGGTTGGAAGATACTTTGATTTTTAAAAGATACGAAGAAAAGACTATCCAGACAGCGTTAATATTTTTACTGAGTTAAAATTGTTAATGAACTAAACAACATGAATAATATTTGTAAGAAGTTCATTCAAAAAAATCCCCCACATTTCTCATTCGGCTTGATAGTACTGATAACACAACAACTTTTCAGCCCTTGTAACGGAATGACAACGAATAAGCTAGACTCTTGGATTTTAAATGTATTCCAAGACTGTACTTTGCAAGTGATTGGTTCCTCCAAAGACGTTTACACACGCGTTCCGGAATACGGAAGTCGAAATCCAATTTTTATTGATTACTACGAACTTCCCGAAAAGCCAGGCAGATATAACATATCCGAGCTAAAACATTCTACTAGTGCTGTCAGCTCTGGCTTATCAAGGTTGCATTCAAAATTCACATCCTGCATTGTTCAAGTTTACTTCATGTTAAGCTTACAACTTAATTGGGTTCTTACCTCTATTAAGGACTTAATGAATGCTATGGTCTTGTCACATGAGAATCCCAACTTTATAATTTACATGTTTACTGATAAAATACGTCTTCAAGTAGTGTCAGATATACTGAACACAGTGTCTTTAACCTGCATTCCACTATTTACTTCAGATGTATCTCAGACAATTGAAATACTATGTCTGACCTGCCCCTATCATCAATCCCAAACCAAATTCGGGAACTTGCTGGAATTTAAGGAATATTCAAAAGAAACTTTGGAATCTCAAGTGGAGGAAATGAGGAGAGACATGATGAGAGAACCGGTAAACTTTCGAATTAGTTACTTACACCGACCTAACACTTGCAGCTTGAACGAAAATAGACTTTTCACGCCCTCCGAAATATGTACTGTTTACAGTCTAGCAATGAAATATAATTTCTCGTATGCATACCAAGGGAGAATGCGTTTCTACCCGGCGCTAGGCGACATAACGCACGGATCTCTTATGAATAGAACCGGAATACAATGGAACTTTTTGGACAGAATAAAGCAGCATCAAATCAAAAATGTTTGGCTTGGCCATGGGTGCAATTATAGACGGTTTAAATATGTTGCATTTTTGAGTAAAGAACATGCAATTGATTTCCTCTCAATTTTCTACCCTTTCGATCTCCTTAGTGCCGGCTTTCTTTCAGGAACAACTGGCCTAGTCATTTTTGTGTTGTCTATAGTTTTCGTTAAAAATATAAATAATTTTCGGCCAATTTATAGCCGGGCACAATTATTTGTGATTGCATTCTTTTTTCCTATAAGGTCTGTATTTGAGCAAAGTGACAGAGCCGTGATAGCTTCATGCAGAAACACATTAGGAGGCTACTTCCTTATCTCCACTTGGCTGTTTTTGTGCTACGTTATTGGAAATGAGTACAAGGGAGTAATGTACTCCCGGATGACTTCTTCCCCTATTCAGCCAGTTCCCGGGTCCATGATTGACCTCGTAATGAATAGTGACATGCCATACTTTACAACAACCCGGCACTCGTACCAAAGAAAACCACATTCAACATTAAAAGACATGGTTCTTGCAGACATGATCGAGACTAGCGGAAGACAATTTTATGAAACAATTTTTAGTTAGGTTGAAAAGTCGTTTATTTTTGCTAAATTTTAAAAGTGAATCAGAGATAATTTTCAATATGACCAAAAATCTGCCTGTCAATTCGGATCATGGTTTGAAAATGCTGACTAAAAAGTTTGCCTTGGTGAGTACAGAAGAGGATGCCTCCATTTTCGTTGGATTGATACAAAAATATACAGATTACTATGTGATACCCAACAATAAACTTAGTCCATTTGTGAGCCGTGTCCCGTGGTATGGGAAAAGAAACCAGTTTATTAAACTTTTTTCCTCTGGAATAGCACGACTAGTTCAGTCGGGAGTATATGATTATTGGAACCATCATTTTCATGAACATGGTCTAATCGAACAATTAGAGGAAGTAGATAAACAACTAAATATAACATCAACAAGCTCATATTATGGACTAGTTGTGATGGCGGACTATAAGCTTGTCACTCAAAAACTGAACGGATCCCCTGTTTCTTGGAATAGTGTAGATTTGGTATTTTTTAGTTGTGGATTATTGATAGCTGCTTCAGTTGTTGTTCTCTTTTTGGAGATCATTATTAAGCGAGTAGTATGGAACAGAAACGGAGAAAATAGTACACCTGTTATATTATATGTCGAATAATAAATTTGGAAAATACACATGTATACAAGTTCACTCTCGTTTGTAGCTCGAATTAATAAAAAAAATTGTTGATGAGATTAAATGGTCCGAAATATCTGCTGCTGATGTTTACGATATTATCTGAATTTTTTTTGGTGTGTATCCTACTATTTTTAAACCTTTCTACAACTTTCATTTTTTGTGCTAACGGGACGAAATATAGACCGCAAATCTATAAATATAAAATGCACCTTTATATTTATGACTAATTTGATTCTCAGCTTCACCTATCCGTTCATTTATTATTCCGATTTGGAGTTTTCGTGTATCTTTTGATGTAAAATATTACATATGCATAAAAAATTGTGTGCATTTCAATATATAACGTTCTCATGTACCTAGTTTTTTTCTTAAAGCTCTGGTTTTGTGAATTTTTGTTGTTGTATACAAAATGCGGTTGGTGTTTCCCACAGACAGCGAGGCAACAGCAAAAGTTATGATGATGATGATGATGATGACGATAATTTTAATCATATCTTGTAAAGCTAACAGATGTTAACTAATGACATGAAACTAAACCGATCATATTTCACATGTCAAGAAATCTGGCCTTTTGGCAAAAGTTTGCCGAAACCCCGATCAGCCACTTTTCATTTCTTTTCCGATCACTTTTCATAGATTTTGCTTTTCCCCGAAATCTTTAACTCCATCCCGATCTTGTTTCCTCCTCGTCCTCGTAGAATATTATTATCAGCGGTATTCATAATGTTAAGCTTATATGCATCTTGTACTACTGTCACAGCTGCATCTTATTAAAAATTTCCGGTTGTACATGTACATAAATGAAAATGTTCCAAAATTTTATAATATTTTTTAAATGTATTGTACTTTGCAATCTAGGTGATGCACCTTTAACATTTTGAAATGTTAGTTGCATATTAAAAGTGTGGTGTTTACACTTTGCACCTGCACTATTTCACGTGAATGTCTATATAATATTTTTTACTAGACAAAGAGAAGGACACCAATTTAAAAAAAAAACCATTAGATCTCAATTTGATGGATGGTAGAACTAGCAAAAGTGAATCGGTCATGGGTAATTCTCGCACCAGTGAGCAACTAGATACTATATTGTTATGCTACCACCACCACCACCAGTAAAAGTCGTACGCAACGCGTAAGCTTTTACATTTTTACAAACGCAACTGCCGTTTTATGGCGTGTATTTAAAAATAAATTGGTACAAGTGACTTTGACCCGGCAAACGCATGTAAAATGAAATTACCTTAGAGTTTAAACAGGATGAAGTGAAGCCGTAAATTTACATCAAACAGACGCGCTTTTTCTTTTACTTCCTCCCTCTTTCCTCCCATGCTACCACAGTTTTGCTCTATTTCCTGACACTAAAAAACATATATATTACGATTTGTTTTCCTTGTTAAAGTAATCTATTTGGTAATCTGGTAGTCTGTATTATCCCCCAATGTTTACTGTACATTTGGGACTAAAATATTATAATAGTAATAATAATAAACCAGGGGCTTAAAGGCAGACATGCATATTATATCCACATGGTCATAGTCATTTGCATACGTAACAACACCACCACATCGCCATTCACGCATTGAAACTGTTATGGCTGAAATTTTAAACCCAATAACCAATGGTTCATAAAAATAAAAATAGGATAGTTTGCGTGTTCCCATTGTGTGTGGTGGTGTCGGATTCGTTTCTAGTTTCTTGTCTGCTAACCATTATCCAAATCTCTTGAGCAAAACCTCAAAAGAAATCCTTGTTATTTGATGCTGTATATTATAAAGTGTAACGATCACTTGTCAACCCCCTTTTTTTAAAATTTATTTAAACTTTGATGACAAACATGCGCTGACGTACTTGCTGTCTACTTTGTTCAGCTTGATTGGGTATGAATTAAGGGGGAACTAGCCAAAGCAAAAAGAGACTTGATGATGATGAATGTCGACCCGATTTCATGCAAATACTAAAAATGCATATGCCTACATACATACGCGGTTTATATAGTTGTCACTGTTGGATTTAATGCATTGTAAAGATGAAACCTTGAATTATCACTTTGTGGCGTTTTTAGATCAACAATATTGTGTCATCATGGTCCATTGATGGGAATCTTGCCTAATTATTCAACTAGCATGATAGCAGAGACCTCAAAATAACATTTGAAATGCGAGGTTTTTTTAAAGACAATTACATGTGTACATTCATCAATAGACGATACATATACAAAAAAAACTAGCACAAAACTATAAACAGGTGTACTCTGTACATTTTTTTATTACTGTTGTGAAAACTAAATGATTTTTGGGGGAGTATGCAAAAAAGTACGGAGAGTGAGCTATTGTATGTTTATATATTTTGTGAAGTGAAATGATAAGTTTGTTTCAACACCACCAGTTATTTATGACCAATTTCTGAAAAACGTTTCATGATTCATCAACTCTGAAAGTAGAATTATGACAAAACATAAATTTAAAAATAAAAAGTAAGGAAGAAATAAGAGTTTCCTTTTAGAGCAAGAAATAGCCTCTACACTAAAAGCACCAACAGACATCGGAAATGCATCATCATCATGCGTCCACGTGTGAAAACACACACACTGGGAAATGTTTGCAAACATACCTAATAAACCATAGAACGGCTATTGCCTTTTTTTTACAGAAAACTGCAAACGTTTTTTTTCTGATTGTTTACCAAATTGTGATTCATTTTTTTTGGAAGAGGAATGGTGATGATGAGTTGATTTTTTTGGTTGCATATGCGGAAGTAAGTCATGTGTAAATTCACATAAGTATGACAGTTGAAACTTTGTTCACTTGTGACTTGTATGTTTTTTTTATACTAGAACACAAGAAATCGGAACAAAGCGATCAGTGGTGAGTCAAGTAATAAGTTATAATGCATAAAAAATTCCTTTGAATCCCTATCCACATATTTATTTTCCAACAAATTGTAGTCGCCATAGGAGAAGAAAAAAAGAAGAAAGATCTAAAATAAAGTGTGCAAGTGTGCATGCCATGTATTTCAAATGTTTTATTTGGGTCAACCACCCGTCGTCCCATGTAGTTTAGCAACAAGCGGAAAATAAGCAGAAGCATGGCATATGGAAAGAAAGGAATGATTTTACTTTGTTGTAGTATTGGATTGTGTATATAAAAAAAATCTTTGCTTTCAGAGTTTATAGGAAACATATAGGTACATTTTATTTATGTGTAGACTTTTTTTTTTAAATTCTGCAAAAAATTGTAATGCAATATACGACCAAGATGTAACATGTAATGTCATCAAGTTCTTGTTTTGTTTTCGTGTGGAAATGGAC